>SJYX01012120.1:501046-569014 GCA_006410675.1 Oreotragus oreotragus
GATCCAGCAGATGTTGGCAATTTGATCTCTGGTTCCTCTGCCTTTTCTAAAACCAGCTTGAACATCTGGAAGTTCACGGTTCACATATTGCTGAAGCCTGGCTTGGAGAATTTTGAGCATTATTTTACTAGCATGTGAGATGAGTGCAATTGTGTGGTAGTTTGAGCATTCTTTGGCATTGCCTTTCTTTGGAATTGGAATGAAAACTGTCCTTTTCCAGTCCTGTGGCCACTGCTGAGTTTTCCACATTTGCTGGCATATTGAGTGCAGCACTTTCACAGCATCATCTTTCAGGATTTGAAACAGCTCAACTGGAATTCCATCACCTCCACTAGCTTTGTTCCTAGTGATGCTTTCTAAGGCCCACTTGACTTCACATTCCAGGATGTCTGGCTCTAGGTGAGTGATCATATCACTGTGATTATCTTGGTCTTGAAGATCTTTTTTGTACAGTTCTTCTGTGTATTCTTGCCACCTCTTCTTAATATCTTCTGCATCTGTTAGGTCCATACCATTTCTGCCCTTTATCGAGCCCATCTTTGCATGAAATTTTCCCTTGGTATCTCTAATTTTCTTGAAGAGATTTCTAGTCTTTCCCATTCTGTTGTCTTCCTCTATTTCTTTGCACTGATTGCTAAGGAAGGCTTTCTTATCTCTTCTTGCTATTCTCTGGAACTCTGCATTCAGATACTTGTATCTTTCCTTTCCTCCTTTGCTTTTCGCTTTTCTTCTTTTCACATCTATTAGTAAGGCCTCCCCAGACAGCCATTTTGCTTTTTTGCACATCTTTTCCATGGGGATGGTCTTGATCCCTGTTTCCTATACAATGTCACGAACCTCAGTCCATAGTTCATCAGGCACTCCATCTATCAGATCTAGTCCCTTAAATCTATTTCTCACTTCCACTGTATAATCATAAGGGATTTGATTTAGGTCATCTATGGCATACTCCATAATAATTAACATAACATAGGACAGGTAATGAATGTTCCAAATAATACCATGGCTTCATGGAGTAGTTTCATTGACTTACTCAACAGTCTGACCAACTTGACTCCTTTCTCACTTTTCATTGTGCTTTTTCCTAAATCTGAGTATTCTTTCTGCTGTGCCAATATTGTGTTCAGTACTATCCCCTCCTGTCTGAAGCAGAGTTTTACACCCTTGCATTGCAATTTTCATAACTAAATCATTGGCTTTTCCATTTTGTTGCTGGAGTGTTTTTTTTTTTTTGGCAATTTTAGTATGTTCAGGACACAGCTGCCAAGATCATCTTTCTTCTTGGTTGATTTGATTCTTTCTTTAAAAAGAAATCCTTGCAGTTCTTTTTCACCACACTTTATGTATCCCCTGGGGATTTATTTTTTCTTGGCTCCATCCTTGGCCTGGTTCTTCTCTAGTTTCTTTAACTGTGTTCAATCCCTGTTTCTCACTAGATTTGCCCTTTGTCTCATTTAAAGGAACTGGTTTTAACACCTTCTTTCAAACCACCCTGTATATTTAGAATAGTTTCTCAAATAATATAAAATTTATAATATTTATGAATAAGTGACACAATGCCAAGATATTCTGTCTCTTCTTTCAAATAACATCTGAAGATGCACCTGTACCACTGAGTTCTATATTTAAGATATTGAATAAGTATCATTCATCCATCTGCTTTCATTCTGTCTTGCATTTTTCAAGACCTGTTTAAGAGTTGTATTGTGAGGTCTTTGGGGCTGGGGATTGTCTGGCATAGAGTTCACAAACTGGCCTTTGCTCTGTATATTCATATTTCTTGACAAATAATAAATAATAATAATAGCCCATTGTGCTTTTTTACATTCCATGCATAAGTCCCTGGAAAAAGGAAAACTAATAACCAGGGATTATAATAGAAACACTGAAACAAAACTAACCTCTTACTAGGTTTTGCTACAGTAACAGAGACTTCTAGGCCCATATTCTAATAAATAATTACCTACTTAAGTCATTTGTAAATCGTTCCTTTGCCAACATTGTGTATCATATCAAATGCCTATGTGGCTTTTAGGACAGAGAAAAACAACTAGAACATTACAGCTATGTGGGGGATCAGAGCGAAAGCTGCAAAATAAGAGGTTTACTCTGCTGGGTGCACAGTTTGTAAGAATTAGTCTCACAAGCAGAACTACTTGACAGAATACATGCTTGCTCTCCAGTTCCCTCCTCCCCCTCCCTTTCTCTCCGCCACTCCAGACCTCTTCTCAGTAACGGAAGACTTCCTTTTTCTTCTTTCTTTTTCTATTTTTTTTTTTTTTTAAATCCAGGTGGGTAGTGTGTATCATTTTGTATGAAAAATCTGCTTTTCCTGTGAGTATAAGAAATGTTCTGATTGAAGCTGCTCTATGAAAATGGCTGTATGTCTAATGGAGGAGGGGACTGTGGTCATGGGTGGAGTGTCTCCATATTTATCCACAGATGAGCCACATTCAAACTCCAGGTTTCAAATGAAGACAAAAATGTTACCATTGCCTTGTTACTGCAGTGGCCACTAGATGGCAGGTCCAAAAATCTGAGTGGAACCTCAGAGGAGGGCAATTCTTACATGGGAAGTAAAATAATTCTGGTACTCAAGCACTGGTTTATCAATAAGCCTCTGTTGTTCACCAAAACATTGGGTGGACAAGGCAATATCCATGTAATTTCACGGAACTGCAGTGAGAAGGAAGCCCTTTGATATCTAGGTGTGTAGAGCATTGTCTACATATAATCCGATACAGCTACATTTTTAGACTTCTATTAACAGACTTTCTCAGACCTGGTTTTTATAAATATTCAGTTGTATTTCATTTATCTTATGGTCCTGGCACTACCTTGCCTTAATCTCAGGGGGTATAAAATGCAGTTGTTTAATCTGCCTCTGTGAGAACACAGAGAAAAGACTGTCAAACAGGCTGGGAGATATACATGTGTGTATACACACAAATAAAACTGCACTCTGTATCACTTAGCAAAACATATTTACCAGTAATTCTAATTTAGAATTTTATATATCTGTCTATATGTCTATGTATATCTTTATTTTCTATACTAGAGGCTGACCTTATATCCATGTAAATTGTTTTAGAAAAGAGAATGGAAGACATTATTTAATAGGAAAAACAAGTAATGCCCATGATTGAAGCACATATGAGTAATGAGTAAATTTAGAAAAGATCTTTGTTGCACCCAGTGTTGTTTCCATTTTCCTGGACTGAGATGGAAGACTTATAAGAGTGGAGCTTATGAGGCTACGAGAGAAGTCATTCTTAAGCCAGCAATTTTGAAGGTAGGTTGCATCTCTTGCTTCAGATTTTTTTCTTTTTTGGTTACTAGATTATCCTGACATAAGTGGTTTGACTACATGGACACTGAGCACTTTTCTTTACCTTTTAATTAAAGAACTGACCTTATGATTTTTAAAAGTAAAGAATCACAAGCTCTGAGATAATTTATCCTTCTCACTTGAGAAAATATGTTCTAAAGTCAAATTTATGTTTGTACAAAAGCTATGACATGCATTTTGATATACATTTAAGCATCCTTGCCAATTAAAATTCTGTAACAATGAAAGCAACATAAACTCAATTATAGCCATACAACTCTCTCATCACTCACCTTTTGTTCCCTCTTTCTTATTAAATTTAGGTAAAAGAATAATAGTAAACAAGTTGATTTCATCTACCCTTGCTCCGTATCTTTGGACAGTTAAATGTCTACATGAGACATGAGAAGAGGACATATTCTTATTCTTCAGAATAAGAAACAAGCTTCTTTTTTTTTTTTTTCATAAGGAACAAATATGGATTATCCTGATTAGCAAGAAGAGATTTTACATCAGCACTAGCTGACTTCCTTTCGTTTGGCAGTAGAATTTAAAATATGATGACAGAAACAATTTATGATGAAGTTCCATGGTTATTTCTACATAATTGTGGTGAATGGAATTTAACCTCCTCTTCTCCTCCCACCAAAAATGCTAAAACTTGTGCCTGCCTCACAGAAAAAGCACTGGAATGGAAGCTGAAGCCTGGACTCTACCCTGATTTTGAGGGTATTTCACAGGGTGAGAGCCAGAGGGTATGGCCTCCCTTTGGGCTTCGCTTCCTCACCTCTGAGGCTTTAAGGAGAAAGTATGGGATCCTTCTCTGCTTTAACATTCAGTATTCAGCGAAGTGAATTACCATGCATCCCAGATTTTTTTTTTTTTTTCTCAGAAATAGACGAATTTTCTCAGATGAGAGAACAATGCTGTTAAGGACTTTGTACTGAAAGCGAACATGTCCCAATCAGCATAGTGGATCTGACTCACAGAAGGGAAACGGAATTGATTCTTTCTTTCTCCATTCTGCATCACTCTTCCACAGACTCCTCCCCTGATCCATAAATCTAAGTCCTGCCCCAGAGGACCTTCTTGGCGGTCCCTGGTTGATTATTCCCCAAACCCTTTACTTTTCCTCTTGGACATAGAGCCAAACTCTGTTTCCCAGCCCTCCCTGCAGACAGCCACGGCCTTGTGACCACATTCTGGCCAGTGGGATGTCAGCAGAAGTGACAGGCACTGCTCCAGAGCTTACCCATTAAAGCTCCTTCGCAATTATTGCTTTCTTCCATCAGCAGTCTTCTGGCTGGTCGCCTGAAGGTGACATTGGAAGCTATGTGCTGAAGATGACAAAGCTTTGGCCAACCTGGATCCCTGACCAGTCTTTACATGAGCAACAGATGAAATTTTGCATTAGGCCTCTGAGACATGGAGGTTTAAGTAAATAGTATAGAAACTAATATTATCTTAATTAAGAAGCCCTCTAAATCAGAGATTTGCTCTCCCTCCAAGACATTTTATGTCCCAGTGATCAGGCTTTCACATTGTAGTGGATTCCTTACTGATATGTAAGATCTTTGAGGATAATATGTATTTTATTCATATTCTCATCCTCCACAGAACTCTAGCCAGTTGAATAAGTGCTGAATAGAACATGGACAGTTTGGAAATTGTAGAACATAGTAAAAGAAGTATTGATTTTAAAAAAAGCCCTAGCTTTTTTCTTGTCCTATTTAGGTGGAAGGCAGGAATGATGAGTTTTTTCAGGGTGGTAATGCTATATTGGGACCACCATGTATGTGGGTGTGTGTGCTTAGTCATGTAGCCTTTTAATATATTTTATGTATAGCGTTCCTAATAATCATGCTCCAAACATTAAGTGCAAATTAAATATTTTGAAAAATTAAGAAATACAAAAGCAGGAGATATGTGAAGAGATGAATTGAGAAATGTGAAAAATAATGGATTAAAAATTGTCTGGATCATCATTACGTGGGTCTTCTACTGGCCCTGATGAAATGATAGCTATCAACTATTACCTCAGACAAATCACCGTGCTTTTGGGACCTTACTTTCAGTGTTTGTATTGACCTCTTTGAGCCGAATTCCTTAGACATTTTCTGCTCTATTTTTAGTTGGCCTCACCGCAGCCCCTCCCTGAAACGCTTCACCCTCGGTTTCCTCAGTACTGGCCGGATTTTCGCCTTCTGTCTCGACTGTCCTGTTCCACCTTCCCTTTGGCTCTCTTTCTTATCCCCTCTTGCAGTATTAGAACTTCCTAGTACTCTGCTCCGGGTTTTTCCCTCACAGCTTGTTCTTGAGTCATCTCAGTCTTATGGTTTCACTGACCACTTCCTCACAAATAACTCCTGAGTATATCTGGCCCAGCACTCACTTTCTCTAGAGCTTCAGACCTGCATTGTCTATGGTCTCTTGGATACTTTTAAGACAATCTAAACATCTTGCAGCAAACTTGAATACGGCAAGTCCCAAAGCAAAAGCATGCCTTGCCCTTTCCTGGCAAACCTCTCCCTCCTTCTCTGCTCCCTGTCTGGGTGGATGACACTGAGTTAGACACATGAAACTCTCCTTACGCTCTCTGTCCCTGATCTAAATTAGCTAATTAAATTCTAAATCTTCAAGTGTCTTTACAGTCGTTTTGAGATTTTTAGCCTGTTTGAGGACTAGAGAAGTAGAAGCAGATTAAAAATAGGACTTCTTTTAACTCAATGTCGAGACCTACCACTATGAATTTCTTCACACAAACATATAAAAGAGGCAAGAAGAACGGAGTGACAAAAAGATTTGCATACCCTTCCATCATACCTGAGTCACCCTGTGAACTGGCGGAATCATGAGAACTGTTCTGAGAGGGAACATTCTCACATTCCATTTCTTCAGTTGGGGCTGCTTTGAAACAAAATTGAATGGAAAGAAAATATTTTTTCAGAGGTGACAGGAGCTGTGCTCACAGCTCTTCCTTCCATAACCTCTGCAAAAGAAGAGTTTAAAAAATGTCCCTAAAGGCCCAAACCTGCAGAAACTCTAGGCCTGTGGTTTCCACCCCTTCCTGGGTATAATTGCGAGGGCTTCCCTGGTGGCTCAGACTGTAAAGAAACTGCCTGCAATGCAGGAGACCCAGGTTCGATCCCTGGGTTGGGAAGATCCCCTGGAGGAGGGCATGGCAACCCATTTCAATATTCTTGCCTGGGGAATCCCATGGACAAAAGAGCCAGGCAGAGCTACAGTTCATGGGGGTCCCAAAGAGTTGGACATGNTGCAATGCAGGAGACCCAGGTTCGATCCCTGGGTTGGGAAGATCCCCTGGAGGAGGGCATGGCAACCCATTTCAATATTCTTGCCTGGGGAATCCCATGGACAAAAGAGCCAGGCAGAGCTACAGTTCATGGGGGTCCCAAAGAGTTGGACATGACCTACAACTAACACTTTCACTTCTTCTTTTGGGTATAATTGTAAGGGCTTGCATTGATTTTAAGTCTTCTATTTTCCACTGACATTCAAATGAGACTCCTCCCTCATCTAATCAGTTGTTTTGATTTCTTGATCTTAAAATTCATTCTTCAATGTTTTCTATAATTTTTCAACATTAATAATAACTTCTATAGCAACTGTGGTTCTTTTTCTTTCCCTGGTGATATATTTATCATCTACTACACAAACGTCCTCTTTGCTTCCCCCCTTTGCACCACCAGCTCTAACATCTTAAATTTTCATTTGACATACTGCTTACCTAAATTATTTTATGTGTGTTCCCATCCATGGAAGTTCATCTTTGTGTGACATAAATCCCTACCCTATTCTATTTCACAGTAATAAAACTTTATACTGAATTGCCAAAGAGATAGGTAACCAACCACGTAGTTTAAATTAAGTGCAAGATACACGTTTGAATATTCTTCTCTCTGTCTGAGATGTGTAGCGACAGGTCCTGTTTGTGTCTGAGCACTCTGCCATCCTACTCAAACTGTTGGAGTTAAATCACATAAGAACAGTTTTCTCACTTTGAGTCAAAAGTAACTTCTGTTATGAAAAATAAAAAGCACTGTAATGAAATCATATGTGCATTAAAAAACTCTTATAAATAATGGTTATGATTCAGTACAGTCTATGAAAGAAGCAGCTCATGACTTGAGCACATGCCAGTGAGATTAAAACTCATCCAGGGTTGGCATTCTTACTGATTGCTGTCCCTCAGCACCTTCAATGGTTTCCAACCCTTGTCCATGCTAACCTTTGCTAGCTGTTGTAGCCATGGTAAATATCCTGTTTATTGGATTTTATTAGCATTTTAAATTTTGACATTTGGAAAAAGTACAATCTTCCTTCTTTTTCATCCTGTCATTTTTAATGTATAAGTGTCCAGCCTTTTTCCAATTTTAAGTTTCTTTCTCCTAGCTTCAGAAAATTATAATTTTGGAAACTCACAATTATACTGCTAGTTTGTGATCAGAACATATCAACCTCATACAACAAAATTTTACTCAGAGGCGTTATTCATACAACTTAAGCACCAAAGTTTAATTCTGTTTTAGTTATTTGGCATTTTTGGTGAAATGAGTTTGGTTTGAATCACCCATTTAACTATGTTGATTCTCCACCTCTTTTGGTGATATAATAGTTATAATGCTAGGATATCTGCACAGCACTATGAAGTTTTCGAGGTGCTGCCATATACACAGTTCTCATTTAATGCTCAATATGTTTTGTCATAAGCAAGCATATATTACATCCATTTTTGAGATAAAGAAACACAGAAACAGAGAGCATTAATATTACTCTGGATCATACATGGTTGGCAGCAAGGCCAGCACCAACTCCTATTCCAGGGTTCTTTCCGCCACATGCGTGCATGCCTGTGTGCTAAGTCTCTTCAGTCATTTGTGACCCTATGGATTGTACCTGCCAGGCTCCTCTGTCCACTGGATTATCCAGGCAAGAATACTGGAGTGGGTTGCCATGCCCTCCTCCAGGGCATCTTCCCGAACCAGGGAGCGAGTCCACGTCTCTTACATCTCCTGTACTGACAGGTAGTTTCTTTACCACTAGCGGGACCTGGGAAGCCCTCTTTCCACTACATCACATTATTATTATCATTAACATTTATTTACCACTGCATACTTATTCGGAGAAGGCTGTTCTTGCCTGGAGAATCCCAGGGACGGGGGAGCCTGGTGGGCTGCCGTCTATGGGGTCACACAGAGTCGGACACGACTGAAGCGACTTAGCACCAGCAGCAGCATACTTATTATTGCTTTTTAATTATCCAACCATCATGTCCTTTTCGTCATGGCACTGATATACTTAACCTATTTTATCTGATCTCTTTCCTAGGTTGTANGGTGGGCTGCCGTCTATGGGGTCACACAGAGTCGGACACGACTGAAGCGACTTAGCACCAGCAGCAGCATACTTATTATTGCTTTTTAATTATCCAACCATCATGTCCTTTTCGTCATGGCACTGATATACTTAACCTATTTTATCTGATCTCTTTCCTAGGTTGTATCCACCCTTCCAGGTCTTCATGGCCCTCACTAGACTGTGAACTACTTGAGGACAATATTTCATCCATGTTTGTATTGCTAGCCCCTGGTGAGATCTTACCATGTGTTTGTAAATATTCACCTTTTCTTAGTTGTAAACTGTTTTCAACACATGAATTAAAAAAAAAATGATATAAAGGTTAGTATTATCTGAGAGGAAGGCGTTTCATCCATGTCACAAGTAGGAGGATGGAAAAATCAAGAGTGAGTAGCTTTCTTTAAGAGTATCAGTGAGTCAGTGATAGAGATGTGGAACAAAAAGAGTCCAGGGATCTTCATGCTCATGTTACATCTCTACCACCACAGTCGAACTCCCTGGGTCCAGACAGACTGTGGGGGCTGTGCAAGCAGCATGAATATAGTATTTCCACATCCTTCGTGCAGGCTATAATTGTTTAAAAGAACTGTGGCAGACTGGACATTTTGTTCCCTTCTGATTTATCTGTGTTCCCGTAGCCATGTCTTCACTTCTAACACTAATCACTTCTCTAGGTGAGCTTAAGTGCCTAATTATTAAGAGCCCTCCAAATTTCTAGTGCCATCTTCAATATAGTTAGTGCCCTTTCTGTCCCATTTGCCCCCTGTGCTTGGTACTGAAACAGTGTAGCAAATATCCCTAATGAAGAATCATGACACAGGGTTAATTTTACAAATTAAGCAATTCCTTTAGTTTTTATGTCGATTCCTTTCATCTTTGAATCCCCATCCTCCATTTGCTTAAAATACATCCTACTGTGAAACTGAAAAAACAATGTTACTCTGACAGTTCAAAGGGAAATTACTGAAACCTAGGCTATGTTCTACAGATTCTTGTCACCTGTAAACTCTTGCATGTAGCATCAGATAACCCAGTCTTCCAGGGAATGGTAGGACAATACATTATCAGATTTAATATTAATCTCTAGAATCCCAGATTTATTCCTGTCCAGGTTAAGTGCTCTTTAGGTTATTATAGCAAAAAATAATACAAAAAATCGATTACAACCATTAATGGAGGCTTAAAATATTAACTTCCATAGCTTTAACCCAATATCTATAATTGAATGCTAAAAAATGCTAAGTTAATGCAATGTTAAGTTTGAGCTTCTAATTGCACAAAAATCATGAAATTTAAAATTAAGGTTTCTAGTGCCACTATCTTGTTCTGCAATATTCCTCATATGATTTTTTGCAATATATGTTTCATTTATGTGTCTGTGACAGAGTTCCTAAGAAAGAGTATAAAGTACAATAGGCTTGAATTCAACTCATAGATGTCTGCTTAGAGCTTTATATAATCAAAAGTATTGGGAAAATGCAATTAGTTTTAAGTTACAATGCTCCATTTGAGTGATTATCATGTTCTTGTTTAGGAATTTGCCCATTTCCCCTATAAATCCTTTAACCATCACTTCTAGCCATCCCCTGGAGAAGAAAAGACAATTTATGTAAAAACAATCAATCTGTGGGCTGGGATAGTACATATGGGTCTGTTCTTCCAACATTTGACAGAAGGTATTCATGTGAAACTACGACTTAAGAGAGTATATCAGAATATTCAAGTTTATGGGTATATTTAATAGACAAACCAAGACTCTGAGGATGGTTCAATAGGGATTCGAGTCCTTTTAATGCTACTTACTAGCCAAGGTGACTTTGAGCAAACTATTTAACCTCTCTGAGTCTTATTATTGGAGTACTTATACCCACTTTGTAAGGTTATCGTGAAGATTAAATGAAGTGACGTATGTCACAGAGGTTTCGTAAAGTTCTCTTGGAATTTATAGTACCATTTCAACTACTACCATTACAGAATGAATAACCATACTTTAACCATCATTTGGTTGTCCATATGTATTTCTGAAACACAAAATTATCATTTAGATTTATTCTATTAAAAGGTATAAGTGGTGTGTTTTATATACATATATATATATATTTTTTTTCATAATAGTTCCCTTAGGATAGGTATGTGTCTGTGGCTTATTACTGAGCATACAGATGTGTTCAATACATGATGCATCAGGTACATCAGCTAATTCTGAAAGCAAACGAGTGAAATGCATTCCTAGATATTGAGGTGCCATGCTCAATATTTTCTTCAAATGCTATGAAACAGTTGTGTCTAAAGAAAGAATATGCTTGAGAAATTCTAGTCCAACATGTAATTTAGAGAGAAAGTTATAAATCATAAATATAAGGACTTAAAGCTAAAGTGCCACCTCAACCAAAACAATAATAAAAACGCCTAAGTGCATTCTGGCACGAATAAATAAAAGCAGCAAAAGAGCCTGTTGTGGACAATGCAGAGCCCAGGAAGGCAACCAAGTGAGTAAACAGTAAGGCAGGATTATCCTCATTTGGGAGGAATCCATTCCAGACAGGAATTAAGGGGGAGCGGGGGAGGGAAGGAGAAAGGAGGTTGGGAGGAAGGGCTTTTGCATCTACAAGCAGCTAAGTTTCTTTGAGGAATGAAAAGGAAATTTGCTTTTCCCTGTCAACAGTAATCTTGTTCGAGGTCCAGCAGACAGGTACAGAAAAGATACATGTGTTCCACCTGCTTGGCTTTTCTCTTCTGGCAGTGGAGTATACAGGCAAGGTTCAGCTTAATCAAACCCACTCAGAGTTACATGGCCAAATTCCTTTCCAAAGGTGTAAATACGTATTCTTCAATAGCTTTATTCAATAGACTGATAATTTATTGCACAGGTCCTGGCACATTCACAGCCAAATGGATTTGCTCCTGGGTGTACTACAATGCAATAAGTGGATCTAAATGAAAGGTAGGGAGATTTATACTAAAGCTATGTATCACAATTGATAATTACTGAAAGCAAAAATTTCACACACATGTAATATCCAGAAAAAAAAAGAGGTGGGAGGGGGGTTCATGTTTGGGAGTTCGTGTAAAAAAATAAATAAATTAAAAAAAAATAAAAAATAAAAAATAAAAAAAAGAAATGAGTAAATATTGTTAATTTAAACACCTCCCTCCCCACTCCAGGAAACCTCACAAAACTAGATGACAAACAAATTGGAGGTATTTCATTAATTCATTCAGCAACAATTTAACGAGCACGTACTATGTCTGACATGAGGCAGTGAACCAAAGCGTTCATAGATAGCACACAACACCATCACCTAGTATCATAAAGGCAAGACTAGTCATAGTGGTTTTGGTTATAAGGTAAATGAAGTTCAAAACAGTGATCATTAAGTTTTATTTGATTAAAGAATTTGAAATAATCATTTATATCATTTAAGTGTTTGTCTACAAACGATCTCCTTGCTAAAATGCTGTTGGTTTGGGTTATAAGGTAAATGAATTTCAAAACGGTGATCATTTAAGTTTTATTTGATTAAAGAATTTGAAATAATCATTTATATCATTTAAGTGTTTGCCTACAAATGATCTCCTTGCTAAAATACTGAGAATTGTTACCTAGAGCCATTTTTGAAATAATGAAAACAAATCAGTAACAACAACAACAACAAAAATCCCCAGTGATTGGGTGAAGAAATCTATCTTATTTTTAAAAAGTCATATTACCGAAGACCAAAAATTAAATGAAAAGTGTTCTTAAAAACTAGATTTTTATCTCCAGCTATGTTGAAATTTTTTCATTCAGCCTGCATTTAATTAGTGTTTACTAATAGAACATGGAAGATAGTATCTCTAGGAACTTCTTTCATTCCATCAATATATTGAGAGGAATGACAACCTATTTCAAGCAGTTATGAAGGAACCCTGTCAGAAAACTAAAATGAAGTGGCTCATGAAGTTGATACATAGGTTAAATAAAATACAAGAATTCTGCTCATACCCCTTCTTTCTCCTTGGAATGGCAAAATCCATGAGAATCGCTGGATATGAAGGAGGGAAAATTGCTTTGGATATTTATGCACCTGGCTAGGCTAGTGAAAAAGGAACATGAACCTCATTGTTACTGGATGCTTTCAGATGGCCTTTCATATATAACAAAGAGGGCTGCTAGTAACTTTAGAGTGTTTAGAATAAAATCCACTTATTCTCTTTTTGGGGTAATCTGAACATTGCCCTTCTCAGGACTTTCTGTGTCCCACATAAACTACCATTTGTGAACCACTTTATAGTTTGAAAAATGCTTTCACGTGCATTGTGTTGTTCAGTTAGAAGGCAGCAGTGTGGGGACTAAGAGAAGTGGCTTTGGCACCAGGGAGATCAGGCTGTTCACCAGGCACTCACTAGCTGTGTCCTGTGTGCAAGCCGCTTGGTCACTCTCAACCTTCTTCTCACTTGTAAACTGGGATAATAACGCCTACCTGCAGTGAGGCAGAGGTTAGCTATGGTGCTGGTAACGTGCGATGGTCATCCACAACCCGCTGCAGGGACACCAAAGGCTTCTCCACAGGCTGCTTCTCTTTATCAGGCTGGAGGAAGGGGTTCTACCCCACTACTTAAGAGTACATAATCCAAGCCTCTAGTTAAGTAACGGTCTCTTCAAATCTTTGATCTGAACCATCTTCATGAAATGTTTCTTTAATTCATGGTCAAAACAGACCTTTCTATATACTCTCAGATAGACAGCCCTTCTTTGGAAGCAAGATATAAAATTTAATTCTAGGTCTTTTTTAACCCTGAAACTATGTTCCCTGAAGCAATCCATGTGCTGCCATCAGATTTTATTAGGTGGGCTAACACAGAGTCAGAAGGAGATTTTCTTAACATAATAGCTGTCCCCAAGAGACCTTCAGAGAGTCAGTTAAAGTTTTCTAATGACGAATTTTTGAGATCCATAAGTACAGGAAAAATCCTGATGGCCTCTCTCCCTTACTGGTTCATTGATAATTCTCAAACATGGGGCTGGCACAACCAGAGTAAAATTCTGCAGAGTGTAAAGTGGTGGGTGTGGATGTTTTCGGAGCCAGTCAGTCTCTGGCAGGGACTGAGTCACACTTGTGCTTTGCTGCCCACTTACATCTTCAGAGAGCAGCCTGGGTGGGGATGCTCATCAGATGTGCTCATTTAAGGACAAACCCATTTGAATATTATAACAACATTTGGCAAACTTCCTCTACCGAATGGTGAACCTGGCCCACTGCCTCTGAGAACTATTGCTTGGCTAGGAAACACAGGTCCTTTGATGTTCTTCACATGGTAGACCATATTCAGGGCCTCCCGACTAATACGTCTTGTTCCTCCATCATTTTCAAGCTCTTGACCTTGCACCAGTGGGTTACAGATGTGTGGTACATCCTTTTGCAACATATGGCTATTTTCAATCATGTCTGGAGAATCCAGATGTCTTATTGAGACCCAGTGGTCACATGCTTCATTAGGAAGAAAGCAAATGTCTACTGAAGAAGTTCTATGTGGGGAATTCTGCACCGTACTTAAAGCAATGCTCTCTACTCCCTTAAGATGTTTGTAAGTCTTTCTGGGACTTACGAGCAACAAAACCTATACAGGCAACACTACTTAACACTTACAGATCAACACACAAGTGAGTACAAACAGAATATATAAAGACTTCAGGGTAATAGGACAACAGAGGATGTGGAAGGGAGTGATGGATCTACATTTTCTAAAGTGAGAGAGAAGAGCATCCCAGAGTGGAGAGAGAGCATGGATCAAGGCATAGAGATGGGAAAGGACCAGCTCACTGACCTCTGATGTAGAGAGCACAGGGCAATCAGAGCAGGAGGGACACTGTGGGTGAGTGAGGAACTGACTCACTTGGTCACAGAGACTGCCAAGATGCCAACCAAACCCCTGTTCATTCTGCTTTGTGGGAGACAAGTTAATGGTGACCTTGGTGTTGGGGAAGAGAGGCCAAGGAGAATAAGTGTTACTAGAGAGTGGACAATCAGAGGATGAACTGGGATTTTAATCTAGAGACAGAAAAGCAGAAGAGTGGTATCCTGAACCACGAAAATGAGATAAAGAAATGATGGGTGACAGCAATGATTTTTAGATGCTAAAAGACTGTTTTCTGAAAACAGCCTGAAGGAAAGGTGGCCTATTCCTGTTGGTTCAGAAAGGAGATGAGAGCCATTTTCTCCAGGCCCACTGTGAGGTCCTGAAAATAAAGAGAAGAAAAAGGACAACTCAAGAGATGTTTGGAGAGAACTAGAATTTAGTGACTGATTAAATGGGAAGTGAAGGGCAAAAGAAGAGAATTTTAAAATGATACTAATGTCAGGGCCCAAGGAAAGGGTCTAAAGGACAGTAATTAGAAAAGAAAGTAGATTCCTGGAGTGGAAGATGCTTTGGGTAGTGATGGGATATCCAGATGATTAGGGGTGTGTGTGTGTGTGTGTGTGTGTGTGTGTGTGTGTGTAAATTATAGACACACAGATTTAGAAGTAAAGCCCTCTTTAATGTTACGTAACAGCTTACAACTTTAATTCAGCTACCTAATTTTTTATTAAACAAGTACTTATGAAGGACCTATATGTGTGTAAGGTTTACAATACAACTATGTGTAAAGCTTATACTAAAGAGACATAAAAGTTCCATCTCTCAATGGAAATGGTTTAAACCTGTTTGCAACGTTATGTAAAGAGTACATTTTCATTTTTTACATTAATTTTCTATTGTTTGTAATTCTTGGGCCACCGATAGAGCAGTGCTTTCATCAGTGATAG
This sequence comes from Oreotragus oreotragus, assembly GCA_006410675.1. Lineage (NCBI taxonomy): Eukaryota > Metazoa > Chordata > Mammalia > Artiodactyla > Bovidae > Oreotragus > Oreotragus oreotragus. The sequence continues at coordinate 516,542 of SJYX01012120.1, forward strand.
ATGTGCCATCTCGACATAATTTATAATCAAGTAATTTGTATTAGTATACTTGGATATCTCTTTTTTTTCCCTCTCAAATAGCATTTATGCATTTAAATGAAGCCAGTGAATAAGATGTCTTTTGGATACAGCAGGTTTAAATTTCTACCCAGATCAGTCCTGATTAGAAACCATGCAGCTCCCGGAAAGGATACATGCTCACTCTCTGCCTCACATGAGTTTTGGCTTTATGGCCATTGTATTAGAACTACTATCAATAGCATTGTGAGTTCCTGCTTGTTTAGGGTTGAGAGGCAAGAGAAAAATACACACTTATTTTGCACAAAGCAGTGTGCAAAAATCCAATGGTGGTAGCCTCTGTTCATCCTCAATTCAGGTGTGATGGAAAGCCATGGGGAGCTGACCTACACCCCTCTACTAATCTCTTACATCATCTCCCTTCTCTCATGCAGCTGATGTCTAAGGAGCTCCAGAGCCTCAGGCTATCAGTCAGTCTCAGAGTCAGGTTCACCTATAAGTATGCCAAAAGGAAATCAAGTTTGAAAAACATGGCTGGATTCTTTCTTAACCATTAATATAAAGGACGAAGAGCACAAGAAATAGATGTAGAAATCTTATTTCTTTATAACTATTAAGACCTGAAAACCTACTTTGAAGAAAACTAGTCACGGAAAAGAAAATAACTTTTTCACAGCGGTTAAAAAGTACCCAAAGAAATAAACAAACATATGAAAGCCTCTTAATATACCAAGGTATTACTATATTTATTTCTGACCTTTGGCTACTGACAAAATATGAAGGATGACAATTCTATAGCTATTCTATATAATGGCAGATGCTCCTCTTATTCAAGGAAACAAAATCCTTTTATGACATTTCACTAAATGTCTATCCAACCAAAGAGCATTTTATGTGTTCATTTTAGATAGTCTTTTCCACCAGTCCTTATAACTATAAATAAGACCTTACCTTAAGCAGCCCACCTTGTGTGTCTGTTGAATATTTTCAAGTGTTAATTTTATAGTACATGATGTAGTCGAGTGGGACAATTATATACAATTCTATCAGTCCCATATTTATATTTCCCTTTCTAAAATATATTTCATTTAATGGCAAAATTCTGTTAAGTGTTCAATGTATATCTGCACTGCTGGTTTTTTTCACCATGGTACTAATACTGGTGCCTAAATGGCCCCTCATGTCTTAAGTCTATACAGTGCAATCCATTCTCTACTATAGTATCATTTTCTTTTTGTAAACAGAAATTTGGCTTTCACATAGCAATTTCCACCAAACTATAAAAGTGCTAATGATGCCCAATTTAGGACATAAACAATTTACTACTGTCCTCCTTTGACACAAAGAATATTCTTTCCTGTAAAGCTATGGACAGGGTTGATTTCATAATGGGTTACAAATTGACATTTTTTGAACTGATGCTGATATCAGACTTTTGGTCAACCTATCAGTTAAGAAGTATACTTTGTACGTGACACTTTTCTTGCTTGAGCAATTGACTCCAAATATCCTACTTTTATTTTGCTTTTCTCACTTTCCTTTCTACTTCTATTTAACTGTATCTTCTTTATTTTTTTAATCAATCATCACATCTGATCCTATTTTTCTTATGCAATTAAAGTATTTCCTGAGTACATTTAATTCAGTANGACCTATATGTGTGTAAGGTTTACAATACAACTATGTGTAAAGCTTATACTAAAGAGACATAAAAGTTCCATCTCTCAATGGAAATGGTTTAAACCTGTTTGCAACGTTATGTAAAGAGTACATTTTCATTTTTTACATTAATTTTCTATTGTTTGTAATTCTTGGGCCACCGATAGAGCAGTGCTTTCATCAGTGATAGATGTGCCATCTCGACATAATTTATAATCAAGTAATTTGTATTAGTATACTTGGATATCTCTTTTTTTTCCCTCTCAAATAGCATTTATGCATTTAAATGAAGCCAGTGAATAAGATGTCTTTTGGATACAGCAGGTTTAAATTTCTACCCAGATCAGTCCTGATTAGAAACCATGCAGCTCCCGGAAAGGATACATGCTCACTCTCTGCCTCACATGAGTTTTGGCTTTATGGCCATTGTATTAGAACTACTATCAATAGCATTGTGAGTTCCTGCTTGTTTAGGGTTGAGAGGCAAGAGAAAAATACACACTTATTTTGCACAAAGCAGTGTGCAAAAATCCAATGGTGGTAGCCTCTGTTCATCCTCAATTCAGGTGTGATGGAAAGCCATGGGGAGCTGACCTACACCCCTCTACTAATCTCTTACATCATCTCCCTTCTCTCATGCAGCTGATGTCTAAGGAGCTCCAGAGCCTCAGGCTATCAGTCAGTCTCAGAGTCAGGTTCACCTATAAGTATGCCAAAAGGAAATCAAGTTTGAAAAACATGGCTGGATTCTTTCTTAACCATTAATATAAAGGACGAAGAGCACAAGAAATAGATGTAGAAATCTTATTTCTTTATAACTATTAAGACCTGAAAACCTACTTTGAAGAAAACTAGTCACGGAAAAGAAAATAACTTTTTCACAGCGGTTAAAAAGTACCCAAAGAAATAAACAAACATATGAAAGCCTCTTAATATACCAAGGTATTACTATATTTATTTCTGACCTTTGGCTACTGACAAAATATGAAGGATGACAATTCTATAGCTATTCTATATAATGGCAGATGCTCCTCTTATTCAAGGAAACAAAATCCTTTTATGACATTTCACTAAATGTCTATCCAACCAAAGAGCATTTTATGTGTTCATTTTAGATAGTCTTTTCCACCAGTCCTTATAACTATAAATAAGACCTTACCTTAAGCAGCCCACCTTGTGTGTCTGTTGAATATTTTCAAGTGTTAATTTTATAGTACATGATGTAGTCGAGTGGGACAATTATATACAATTCTATCAGTCCCATATTTATATTTCCCTTTCTAAAATATATTTCATTTAATGGCAAAATTCTGTTAAGTGTTCAATGTATATCTGCACTGCTGGTTTTTTTCACCATGGTACTAATACTGGTGCCTAAATGGCCCCTCATGTCTTAAGTCTATACAGTGCAATCCATTCTCTACTATAGTATCATTTTCTTTTTGTAAACAGAAATTTGGCTTTCACATAGCAATTTCCACCAAACTATAAAAGTGCTAATGATGCCCAATTTAGGACATAAACAATTTACTACTGTCCTCCTTTGACACAAAGAATATTCTTTCCTGTAAAGCTATGGACAGGGTTGATTTCATAATGGGTTACAAATTGACATTTTTTGAACTGATGCTGATATCAGACTTTTGGTCAACCTATCAGTTAAGAAGTATACTTTGTACGTGACACTTTTCTTGCTTGAGCAATTGACTCCAAATATCCTACTTTTATTTTGCTTTTCTCACTTTCCTTTCTACTTCTATTTAACTGTATCTTCTTTATTTTTTTAATCAATCATCACATCTGATCCTATTTTTCTTATGCAATTAAAGTATTTCCTGAGTACATTTAATTCAGTAATTAGTTGTATTTGTATCACTTAATCCATAGTTTGCTTGATTACTTTCCTAAAGTACACATATTTATCAAATTGACTAACATCCACTGTGAACAAACCAAAGTCATTTCAAATTGCAAGTGAATTTGTCTTTAGCTTTGTATAAGCATGGCACTAGACAAGACTACCATTCTTTAACTCTGTTTACTTGAAGACAATAAATGTGTTGTTTTAGCTTTGTAATCTTTTTTGGTTATCCTTCAGGACTAACATTGACTCTTTAGGAAGAAAATTCTAATTTCTTACTTTCTGGTTTCATACTTGATCTCTTTCTCCCAGTTTTCTTCCATCTTAAAAATCATAATTCATGAGTTATCTTTTGAACACACAGAGCTTAAGATAAATTTTTCTAAAGAGGATCTGGAGTAAAAGATGCCCAAGTTTAAGAAACAAAGGGAGCTTATAGCTTACTTTTATTGTCTTTCTAATTTTGGATATAAAGATGCTTTTATTTATAAGTCTGTCCTTTAAGTAGTATGGAAAACTCTCAAAAAATTTCCTATTTAAAATGAAAGAAATTTAATTTGTGTTATACTATTTATTGAGAATTTACTATGTCTTAGACATTATACCAAGTAAACTTATTTCACTTAAAGAATTTGCATCTAGCAGAGGAATCAGACTAACACCAGATGATGATGAAAATTAAGTACTAAGTTTCATATAAGCACCACCAAAACTTTGTAGGGAGAGTGTGCCTAGGAGGAATCAGTGACCTTTGCTAGAGAGAAAGGTGAAAAGAAGTAGGCATGAAGGATTGCGTAAAAGGAATGAACTTTGAGATGGACAGACAGAATACCACAGTGGTTAAGAGTATGGACATTTTCAGTTGAGCCTCCTGGGTTTAAATCCTGGCTCTGCCACAAGCCGCCTGTCTAGCTTCCTTTCCTGTGTTTCTATTTGGGCCTCTCTGGTGGCTCAGAGGTAAAGAATCTACATGCAGTGAAGGAGACCTGTGTTCAATCCCTGGGTTAGGAAGATCCCCTGGAGAAGGGAATGGCTACCCACCCCAATATTCTTGCTTGGAGAATCCCGTGGGCAGAGGAGCCTAGGGAGCTACACTCCATGGGGTCACAAAGAGTCGGACACAACTGAGCAACTAATGCTTTCACACTTTAAAGATAGACAACATTTGACAAATGGAAATGAAGAAAAGGTATATATGCAACCAAGTAAAGAAAAGAGTATTAGATCAAAAGTGAGATATTCAGGGATAGAAAGTGCTCTTCTATGGAAACCACAGATAATATTTCATATTATACTCTTAAAAACTATTTTAAGCAAAGTTCCACTCATTATGTGGTATTCAATGTAAAATTTTCTCCTAGCCTTTAAGGCACATTACTAGTGAAGCCAGAAAGGAAGTAAGTAGATTTGAAGCTGTCACTGGACATATCCTGATTGGGCCTCAGATGTTTCTGTAAACTTCTAATACGGTCTTTAAAGAAATAAACCTCACAGAACTTTTATTGTTTTAGAACACTTGTAATTCCATAAATAAATGGAAACATCTGCAGCTAAAAAAATCATGGAGATTCTAGATATCTAGGTATCTATTTCCTATTAGGGCTTAACTATATTTCCTTATTATTTTTGTCTCTAGCTAAAGTTCTCTGGCAACAGGCTTCAAGGGAGAAGACCTCATGAGTTATGAAATCTAATCCAAAAAGATGATGGAGTCAAGGCAGTGGCACCTTTTAAAACTTTTTACTTGAATCCTCCTGATTTTTTACTTCCTTCAATCATTCACTACTTTATTCTACTTTACAGCCATTGAAATAATAGAAAAGTTACAGAGATTCAGTAAATGTTCCTGTCGCCTATTTCCAAGCAGCCCAACATTAATGGGGGAAGTAAAGGCAAAAGAGATTTTTCTGACATGAGTTTCTAAACAATATAACTATGGTTCACTCTATGGTTATAAGCTTTAGGAGCTGCCACAAAAAAGTCTCTGCTGCAGATGTGGCCACTGGCTGCTATCCCCAGCAATCTGATACATGTTTGTTGTTTTAAACACACACGTGCATGCAAGCACATGCGCATGCGTGCACACACACACACACAAAATCTTTTTGTATTTTGTAGAGTAGGATGAAGCTGGACACAAAGGTCAGGTATTCCAATATGGTTTCTATTTGCTTGTTCATAACCATGGTGGAAGCTTACACATTTTATGCATGTAAAGACTGTATCTATTACCCTGTGTTACATTTCTGACCTCAGAATTATTTTCTTCAACAATGCTGTTTTATATAAGCACAACAAAATAAGTCCAAGCTGACTACTGATGTTGGGTCACTCCAAGAAGTGTCTTCAATATAGCCTCAAAAATTTACCTTCTCTCTAAATCTAGGTTTATTTCATGGAATAGTTATACGGTATATTTCAAGAAAGTAACTGAGAATAATGCCTCACATTTAATTGGGCATTTAGACTTGAGAACGGAGAAGGCAGTGGCACCCCCTCCAGTACTCTTGCCTGGAAAATCCCATGGACGGAGGAGCCTGGTAGGCTGCAGTCCATGGGGTCGCTAAGAGTCGGGCACGACTGAGCGACTTCACTTTCACGCATTGGAAAAGGAAATGGCAACCCATTCCAGTGTTCTTGCCTGGAGAATCCCAAGGTCAGGGGAGCCTGGCGGGCTGCTGTCTGTGGGGTCACACAGAGTCGGACACGACTGAAGCGACTTAGCAGCAGCAGCAGCAGACTTGAGAAGTAATCCAGTCCAAGACTTTACCATAATACCATATCTATTGTCATAGATATCCGTGACAATCTAAAAGACCTTAAGAACTCCAGCATTTTGTTTGCTACATAGATCTAGGATGTTTCAAATAAAGTATTAACACTTCATGAGATAGTACTCAATTTTTACTAATTCCTGGCATGTACATTAAGCTCTTTTGCAAGAAAATGTAATAAATTGAAGTATAATTTAACTCCTATTTTCCCAAACACTTAGCCTCCTCTTAGCATCTTTCCTGAAGTATTTCTTTGATCCTTGGAAAGTCAGTGAAAAAAATCAGGATTTTGTATTTGATTATAAGTTATTAACAGCATACTGGGCTTCCCTTTTCTGATACTATTAGAGATTAATTATGGCTTTCCTAATCCAACCTTAGTATTAGACAGGTAAATTTTATTAGTTAAAATGAGCACCATAAATTCACAGTGTAACTTATCTGGTACATTCCTTCTACTCTAGTTTGAAAATATGCTCTTCAGGGCTGAATGGCTCAAATATAATCAGGTTTTATTTTTAGAGACGCAAACTCTATACTTGTATGTGACCCCATCAACAATTAACTATGTCCTAAGGGAATTAATACAGCATACGAATTCAGAATTGGGTAGATGAGAAGAGGAAGGGAGAATGAAACTCATTCACTCCCTTGCTAGGTTCTGCAAAATAGCTTCCTTATTCCCACAATGTGACAGTTCTCTTCCTTATTTCCAGCATAGTTAAGGTCAGTAGCCCTAAAAATCTTCTACATAGAGATTTACGTGTTTCCCCTAAAAACATAAAGATGAGCTTGTGGTTAAAAAAAAAAAAATGGTGTCTCCTGCTAAATTGTAGTGTCAAGATGGAACAGTTACCAAGCAAAATTTTGAAGATTTAGTCACACTTCATGCTACCTTTATATCCTTGTCTGCTTCACAGATTTGAGGACGGGGGTCACAGCTAGTTTATCCCTTTTGGTTAGAAAGCCTTTCCAGATGAGGTCATCATTTTCATTACTCTGTTTCTTTCTCTCTCACTAGAGCGTCTTTCTAAAGGCAACGGAGGACCTCTTTAGTGAAATATTGAAGGCAGGGGATGCCTAGAATGATTAAAAGACACAAAGCTTTCCCATAGCACTTGTTCCTTTTTTCTGTAAGGAGATGAGGTAATATATAATCTCCTTCCTATATTACTACCACAAGGGCAATTTGTGGGAGGAAGAGATGGATTTCTGGGAGTAAAATCCTATTGCAGGGCCAGGGCTATTTTCAGAAGGGCTTATCTTCAATATCCTCATTTCAGAATTGGTCTCTTTGCTCAGAGCAGTAACTTGGGCAACACTGAGAACCCCCATCTTCAAGGCAGGAATGAAAGTTACTTATTTGTTGTTGGAATACCTGATGAAGAAAAAGGAAGATGCAAAAACAAGTGATTCTGCTAAAAATAAGGTGATGTATATGAATAAATGTCACATCCTTCTGGTATTTCTCATGTGGTTTGTGTCTCATACCTCTATTTACTCTTTTGCTCTGCTGTTTCTACCACTGGGCAGCCCACATGTGTAATCTAGACAGACAACTAGTTTGCTCATACATAATTAAATAGTCTCTAGAGGCAGTAGATCTTTTTATCTTTTTAATACCTCAATACTTGCTTCAAGTAGGAACAGTTACAGAGAACCTTACCATGTGTCTGACTCTTTGCGACCCCATGGACCACAGCCGGCCAGGCAGCTCTGTCCATAGAATTTTCCAAGGAAGAGTACTGGAGTGGGCTGCCATTTCCTCCTTCAGGGGATCTTCCCAACCCAGGGATCGAACCTGCATCTCCTGTGGCTCCTGTATTGGCAGGCAGATTCTTTATCACTGTACCACCTGGGAAGGCTGAGCCTTACCATAGGACAGGGAATTTGCACTTGTCAAAGATGTCACTACACATGTAAATTAGAAACTAATCATTACTTCCTTTCCGGATACAGTGCCAGCTTTGCCTCAGAGTTTATGTTGAAATATACATTTTTATGAAATATTTCTCACTGCAGTCAGCATCAATTTAGGAGTATCAAACATTGATTCCCAGTCCTCTCATACCTCAAAACCAAAGAGAGGGAAGAGCTGAAAAGGGTAATTGACAAAGACCTGGACTTTCTTAGATTTTAAGAGGCCAGTTGTATTTGTAAATTCCTGATTAAAAAACCTGACAATCGTCAATGCCAGACTATTCCTGGACTTCTTCATCATATACTTTTCCCTAAAGTCTCTCAAAGAACTGAAAGGCGTCCAGAGATTAAAATAAACTTGACAATCATGTTGCAACTCAAACAGATCCTGATTCTTTTCGTCACTTTCTAATTCATTGCAGATGGTGTAAATGGGATGTTTACTGGCTGGCAGGTAATGAGTCTTGTTGTAGATAATAGTGATGGACGGGCTCTCATGCCTGTTGACAGCCCAGCATCTCAGCTGCTGTATACGGCTATCACCTATTGCTTGGTAGCACGCACAGTATCGTGACAGGATGCAAACTCAAGTCCATTTCTCTCAGTAGAAACGATTATTGGTACATCTGAATCTCACTAGTCACATATGAGTTGCACTGATTTCATCCTCACTGTCCACACGGGTAGACAGTCTAAGATGTGATCTAATGTCTACTGCTCTAAAAGGAAAATGTAATCTGTTTAAACATCCAAACACTCTTCCTCCCAGGTACTGCCATTCATCACAACTGTCAGTGCTTCTGTGGAAGAGTAATGACCCTCAGGCATGGGATAATGCTCCATAGGGGCCTTATGAATGCCACTGCCAAGCACAGAAATTGATCGGTTTTCAGTGGCGCTGGTATGTGCATCATGAAAGACCTGCACTTACTCACTAAATTACAAGTGGCTGTTTACTCCTTATACAATAAAGCCTGGGTTAGGGAGCCACAGACCCTGCTGACTTTAATTGTCCCAAACATGTGAGCACTAGATTTGGGGCTGTCAGTGAGATAGATTTAAACAGCTTGAAACTGAAAGTTGGATCAGAGTCATTCAAAAATGCGTTGGGAAATAACGTAGGTACTGTTGCCTTCCATTCTTTTTCCTTTTCCTTTTTTTATCCTCTCCAGCTATGGAAGGTAACAACATCCCACTTTCCAATATAAACACAATTTTTTTTTAAAAAAAGGGTAAGCATACCGATGAAAAGTTAATTCTTTGTTTACTTCCTGTGGGTTTCTCTCCATTTCTGGATTGCTCATACATTGTTTCTACAAAGTAGGATAAAGATGAACAGTCACATAGTATGAACTCGTGATTTTCAAAATGTCTCCCAACAGCTCTATTTCCACATTCAACCTATATTGACCTTTTCCTTTAAATCCTCCCTACACTCCCAATCTCATCTACGTTTACTATCAAATCTCCTTGGGAGATAGGCTAACTTGCACTCTAAAAACTATTCATACCTTGGTAAATGCTCTATTATTTGAAAGTTTTATTCCAATATATCTCTTCCTCAGCTAATATACCTTTAATTTTTAATTTCTGTTCAATCTTTTTTTTGCCAATAACTTCAACAGCATCAAATATTTAATGATTGTAGTTTATTTTTCAGTAAATAAGTTTTGGTAGTTCTATTACTAGCTCATGATATTTTTATTCTTTTTTTTTTAAGGGGGTAGAGATAGTCAAAACTGGAGGGACAATAAAAGATACCCTTCAGAATGTCACATGTATGTTAATTTACAAGACACTGGTTGGTCTTGCCTTGAAAATTATTTTTCAATGTGTATGTGGTGAATGGCTCAACATAAACAAAGGAAATGAAATCCTTTACTCATATTGGCTCATTCCATTTTAAGAAAATTCACTATATAGTGAATGGGTCCTTATGAAATCATTACAGTTAGGAGAGCTCTTTCTATTTGAGAGTTCTCTGTTCCTTTGGCAGTTCAGTGTTATGCCCAACTTAACTACACTTTTTGTATTCACAATTTTCTGATTATTAATATCTCTAATGATGGGACTCAGACATTTTCCTGGGAAGAGAGACTTACAATTAGAGAAATCTTAATAATTAGTGAAATATACCAATGAGATAATGAAATTGGAAGCTCTCAGTATCCTGCCAGAGATGAAGAAATCTTTTTGAGAATTAAGAATATGCTAGAAGACAAAAGATCAGATAGTGAACTGAGTTGAGTGACCTTTGATGTAAAGTGTCAGCTAGAAATGTCAATCCAATTCAAGACTGGATACAAAGGGACATTGTGTCACTGAGCAGAGAGGTATTAAGTTACCTGATTATCTTCTCTGGAAGAATGCATTATGGTTTAGACACTTTTATTACCTGAAAGATGTAGACAAATCAGGAAAGATTAACAACCAGTTTTATTAGGCGGTAGCATATGAGCTAGTCTGAATAGCACTGGTTGTTAAAAGTTCTGTATTCTCTTTCCCGCTTTGATATGCTCTCACGTGGGAATAGTCATTCCTGAAATTTAGATAGGATAATTTATATTCTGTTCCCCAGAGAAAGGGCAGTTTGGGAACTGAAGGGAGGGAAGGGTTTAAAATAGCAGGAAGACCTGGGGCGGCAGAAGGGCAGGAAGTTCTATTATAAGATTTTCAACTTTAATTAAAACAACCAAACAACAACAACCATTTTGTTAAGCTTTCATTTAAATAAGCCCAGTACATTTAGTATGTGCAATATGTCTTTCATATTTAGTACCTAATTGTTTTTGGTACATGGAATAAGATTATTCCATAATGCTAAACTATTATGTGCATGTTTCCCTGGAAATGTAATTTACAAGGTCATTCTAGAAACTTTGATTGTGAAATTCAATATCACTTTCAGCTAGTTACCCTTAATTCTAGTGCAGCTTTCTCATCTCTTTACACATACCCTGAAGCTGTAACCTTTGGTTTCATAGGAACATCCCATTGGAAAAGGCTCCTGTTCCTTGCTTTCTGAATTATTTTCTAGATATATTTTCAAATACAATTACCTGTCTTACCAATTAATACCAGTTATGAATATTATTGAGAAATGATTCATATAATTTTCTAGTTAATTAGTTAAAATAAGTTGTCCAGAAGCTAACAATAAATTACCATTTTTACACAGGCCATTATTCCTGGGTATATTTATTATGATTTACCATTTATTAAAGGGTTTCTATTGGCTGACAAAGTATAATAGAGCTAAACTTCTTTCAAGGAACGAGGATGACTCACTAATGTCCCAATACATTGTACTAATACCTATCCCAGGACTTCATCTTTTAATTCTATTGGGAAACACCTATAAACATAACATAATTTATTTCTTTTCTGATGTTCATTCAAATTCATCTGTCCCTAAACACTGTAGTTATCTTCTCTGTAGACTACTTTGAGAGGTAGTGTGGTGAAGAATCAGGACATTTCAATTCACATTTAAAAGTATCAGAAGAAGGGTTTAGATGACAAGTTATCTTAGGCAAGTTTTAGGAGAAGAGGCAGACTTATGATGACCCTTAGTAAAATAAGCCCAAACTCTTAATCACTCCCTTACCTATTGAGGTGCCCAGTTGCTGGTGACTTTCTCAGTTACTTTTACGATCTTCTCCCCACCAAATAACTGTGCTTCATTTGCAAACATTGTTGGACTGTGTTCACATTTCCTTTTCCTCTTCCTCTAAGGAAGAATGTTTTTAGGCCAAAATAATCCTTGAATAGACCAAAGACGGGAATGCTATACATCATAAATCAGTTTTGGCTCTCTTGGCTACTCAACATAAGATATCGCAAAATCTCCATGAAGTAATATATTACACTGTCATGAGATTATTTCCTATCTTCAGTTTTGGAAAGTTTCTTAACCTATTAGTAGGAATTACTTCTCTTCTTGCTCCCCTACTCTTCATTATCTCTATACAGCAAAGACAGTGATTTCCTCAAATGTGAAATCCAATCCTATTACATAAATTTCCAATAGCTGCCCACCACCATGAGACGAAAATTCAAACTTCTCACTTTGAAGCTTGCATAATCTGGTTTCCAACTTCTTTTCTGATCACATCTCCAATATATTTCTCCTTATTCCCTGACCTTATTTCATAATTCACATGCCTAACTCACTTTAGGCTCAGAGTTTTTGCTGTTGCTATTCCAATTTCCTCCAGATCTTCACGTGACTGGTTTCTAACATCACTTGAGTCTCAGCCAGAGGCCATCTTTGTACATGCTGTATCTGTTAGGTTATACTCTTTATTTTTTTCATTTCACTTATCAGTGAGTGCTAGTATGTCTACATATTTATTAACTCTCTCCCCTAACTAGAACGTTCCATGAGGAAAGAGGACCTGTAAGTCCAGGTCACGATTATATTTCCAGTGCCTGGAATAGTAGGGGCTCGCTAAATATTTGCTGAATGAATGAGTAAAAGAATGACTGAAAAATAACAGAATGAATACTGGAGCATGCTTTTCATCCCAATGGTTCTTTAAATGAACCTCAAATGCTTAAAAAACAAAAACCCACTTTCCTAGCACATTAGCATCAAAATTGCTAATTTTACTAATTAAAAGACTAGGCCTCAATGTACATTAATGACTGGTACAAAATCATGTGACAAATAAGGATTTCACAATTCTGATCTCAAATTATGTCAGATGAATTAGTCCCACAGTGTTTTTCTTAGAAGAAAGTGTAAACCAGGGGTAATTAATCTGAGGTCCAACATTAGGCTTTAGGTGGTCTGTGAATCCTCTGAAAAGGTATTATGTCATCTTTTGGGGAGAGGGTCAACAGCTTTCACCAAAATTTCAAAGGAAGCCGTAAGTGGGAGGAGGCTAGGAATCCTTTCAAGCAATAACACTGTAAAGCACTATGCTATCCCACCCCTTCCTCCGTGCTATTATGTTCTTTTGACTATAAAGATGCTAGGTAGCAAGTTTCAACCACTGCCTATTTGAGTGTTTTTTTTTCATACTCATTGTTTGTGACTATTAGGTAAAGCTCACTTTGCCCTACAGCATTCTTACAGTTTTAAGACTGACACTTTTTGGAAAGAGATACATGTCTACATCCTCAGTTCTGCTAAAATACCTTTGACCAGTTGGGATTCAATCTCATTTTCACCTGAATATGTTATATACAATCATTTTGAAATTCTTTGGCATTTATTAATTATAAAATTTGGGGAAAAATTTAATCCAAGTCTTAGAAGTTTCAAATGAAATAACACTGGGCAAAAAAAATAACATAATAGCAAAATAAAACAAACAAAAAAACTGGGTGTGCTGAACCATATGAAATTGCTGTTTCTGTAAATCAAAATGGTTGAATACTGGCAAAGTGAAATGGTTCAACCCCTGGGTTGTTAACTGCTATTGTTGTTAGAAAAATGATTCTTACTCTCCAATTCTCCCTTCCTGTAAACATTTCTATTCATGTGAAATGTATTGTGGGTAACTGGTGCTGGGGGGTGGGGTTGAATTTGCACATTATTTTAATTCATAATGCATAGGCCTTCTTAATTCTTACTATAGCAGGTACCTCCAAATGACAGAGAGCCTGGAGAATAGGTATTAAAAAACTAAATTCACAGAGGCTTATTTTTCTCATACCCAGATGCACTTTTAGCTGGAAAAGTTTTAAATGGATGTCAAATCCATGGAGCAAGCTCATGGGGACCATATTGGTTTCCTATTGTTGCTGTAACTAAATACCACAATGTTAATGTCTCAAACAAATCTGTTAAGAGTTTTGGAGGTCAGAAATCCTTAGATCAAGGTGTCAGTGGATTGCATCTTTCTGGAGATTCTAAGACAGAATCCCTCTCCTTATCTTTTCCAGCTTCTAGAGGCAGGCTACGCTCCTTGGCTCATGGTCTCTTCTCCATCTTCAAAGCCAGCAGTTCAGCATCTTCAAATCTCTGCGCTCCCCCTCCCCCCTCTCTCTGATTCTGCTTCCTTTGTCATATGTCCTTCTCTGACTCTGACCCTCCTTCCTTCTTTTACAAAAACACCTGAGATTACCTTAGGGCGATCCAGAATCCAAGGTGATCCTTCAATTTTAAGATTCTAATTTACTCACATCCGCAAACTCCCTCTTGCTATTTAAGGCAATCTGTTCACAGGTTCTGAGGATTAGGACATGGGCCTCTTCAGGGAAGGCTTCCATGGTGGCTCAGCAGTAAAAAAAAACCTGCTTATAATGCAGGAGACATAGGTGTACACGAGTTTGATCCCTGGGTTGGGAAGAGTCCCTGGAAGAGGGCATGGCAACACACTCCAGTATTCTTGCCTGGAAGATCCAATGGAAAGAGGAGCCTGGTGGGCTACAGTCCATGGCGCTGCAAAGAGTCAGACACGGCTGAAGTGACTAAGCACGCATGCCCGCTCTTTGGGGAACGGGTCCATTATTCTATTGCTAGGTTCAAAATATTCCAGGACTCAAATTGAAAGTAAGATAGCATCATATTTCTTCATAGCTGCATAGAAAATTTTATATATATCCACTTATAATTTTTAAAGACAAAGAAACTTAACTCTCCAGCCTCACTTTTGGCACATGTGTATGGAAATCACAGTTTAAGTTTTGGTTTGTAGGGTCTTACAAACCAAACCTAGTTTCAGTTAGTCCTACTTATATTCTAACTTGTCCTTTTGGCAGAATTCATACTGCTATCTCTAGCCATAGAATTATTAATATGGTAAGTTCTTTCAGTAGTATGTTCTATTAACTCTAAAAATAAAGACACAGATTTTTAACCAAGAACCAAGCAGGACAGATTCCCACACTTCCCATCATATCTGTCTTGTGCCCTTCCTGCAGGCACTGTATACAATCTGTCTGAATAAGCTTCCAGCATTTGCAGATGTTAACACATGACTGTTGTTCACTTGCTAAGTTGTATCCGACCCTTTGCGACTCTATGGACTGCAGCACACCAGGCTTCCCTGTCTTTCACTGTCTCCTGGAGTTTGCAGGTGTTAATGTATGACTCTACCATGAGAAATTTCCTCCCTCTAATCCTCGCTTGGATAAACTTAACTCAGATGACTTCCTTCTTATCTCACCTAAAAAGACCTGTCTCCCTGACCTGCATCTCGCCCATCCACTATCTCAGTGAACACTAGCCCTTAAACATTCCAGCCTCATCAGCACAGGCCCATCATGATGGCATAATATCCTTGTCCTGCTAGAAACTGTTCAGCATCCAGAGGACCATCTTTATGCTGATAACACTAAAATATAAAATAATGCCAACAGCTGGTGCTACAAATGGCTTTTAAAAACGATGTTCATTCACTAAAATTCCTCTTGCTACTTTTGACATGAAACACGCAGTCTCTAATTATTCTGATCAAGACGGTGAAATACAAAAACAAACTTTAATTGTGTTTAACAGATATTTAATCAGGACTCACTGAACTACAGATTAAAGCTGAAATTCATAAACCATAATTACCCGATTGTCGCAATCTTTTGGTCCACATTCTCCTTCCGTCTGGGCGTCTGGCACCTTGCCCCGAATTTCTTTTACTGTCTTCTCAGCTTCGTTACTGTTCATGTTTTCCAGCAGAGAGTTAGCACAGATTACAAAATATCTGTTCTTGGCAACTTTCTTCATTAGCTTTTTTTCCCCCTTGCAAAAAAGTTTATTTATTTTTTTCCTACCAGAGTAGCTGGAACAGGCATACGTTTAGGGTACTTTGGTGACACAAACTAATTATATAGTTATTAGGAGACAATAAGGCAGTGATCACGAGAGTTACCAGTGCTACCACGTAGGTATCATGCAATTTCTCCAGTATGCCATGCGGTGTGTCCCAGTCACCATGTAATTACCTCATGTCACGACTTCATCATTTTATGGAAAATGCTTATCTCACCCTAACAAAACCTTTTCTGCCACATTTGGTAAAAAAGTGTAACTCTTAGTTCTTATTTCCAGTACCACTTACTCCCAATAAGATGCTATCTTGCAAATTTAAAAGAAATACCTGTCCTCTACTAAAAATTTGCTTTTACATGGAACAAATGGAGCAGTTCTGTTTTCTTTTGCTTTATTTAACCCAGGTGAAAGAAGTAACTACCAATACATCTTTCTCTTCTGTTTTTTTCTGTCTTTTTTTTTTTTAACAACAAAAAAACCCCCCACAAACAAAAAACACCAAAAGAAGAAAAAAAGACCCAACCTCACCCTATTTACTTAGGATTCGTTTAGTCTGGCACCTCCCCCCTACTCTTCCCTTTCAAATCTCAGTCACTCACATTTGTTTTTTCCTAGAATTATGGTGTAAATCATTCTTAACAAGCTAGCTTGAAACATGTCTCACTCAGTAGAAACACATAACGCCACTGTAATTGAAACATGGAACTGTGAGTTTGAAACTCTTTCTATTTTTTTGGGCCTCTCTTCAGAAGGACATGCCGAGTTTCCCTCACAGTGCCATAACCCCTGTGTCACACAGTTAGGATAACTTCACAGACCAAGGCAATAGGATAAAGAGAAGGCGCTGGTGAAAAAAGAGGTGGGTGGTTCCTTTATTCCCCCTAGTTGAGCAGATACCCCTATGAGACAAGGATTGTAGTTACTACTTATTTATCTCAAGTCGAAAGCTTGAAGTCTGACCTCACCAAGACCTCTGGATATGACATCCCACCTGAGAGTTCCAGTTTAAAACAGGGTAGAGTGGCTTACTTTACAGCACAGATGAAAGCTGTTTCCAATTCTGCTTTTATTAGTCATCTCCCAGTCTGATCGCTTCCCATTCAATTGTATGCTTAACTCAAGTTGGGGTCAAAATCACCCCCAGATTTAGAAGGGCCAGAAAAATTGCCATCCCATCCTAGCGCATTGTTCTTCAATCACACAGTTCCTCTAAATATAGTTGATGGCCTTTGAGATGCAAAATGCATCACTTAAATGTAGTAGAGGTCCCTTTCACTGCATTGCCAAATCTATTTAGCAGAATCTTCCTGGAATAATCTGTCCCTAGACCTGAGGATGCGCAGTGATTTTAAGCATTTTAAGCTAACGATAATGGTTAGTGCTGAGAACAGATGTACCTGGCTGTGATGTGATCTATTCCAGTAGGCTTTTATGAGCTGTTCATTCCTATTGACTTAGCATTTTATGTCTCTGCTTTTGCCTGGTGTGATGGTTACATAGAGGTGTCGTGTGTGTATTTTCCTGATGTGTGATGGCAGCATAGGGGGCTGTGTGTATTTTCTCAGTGCAATGGCTTCACAGGGTGTTGTGTGTGTGTTTGCCTGGAGTTATAGCTGCACGTGTTATTGTGTGACTCTCCCCCCACCCTCTGCTTTGAAGCCTGCTGGCAGGGTCCTATGTGTATCTTTTTCTTAGTGCACTGGTTGTACTCATTGCCCTGCTAATGATGGACATTTCTAGCGATTATCTATCTACAGGGTCCTGGGGAAAGAACTGCAGTAAAATCAATAAATGGTTCCAGACAGGGCCTTGTAAACATGAAATGACACCCCTGCATAAATGCCTTTTCCTACCATAACATGTTAAATCCATGTGCTGTTACCTTATTGGCATTGGGATAAAATTTCTATGGTCTCTCCATCTCTTCCATATATTGCAGTCGTTTGGGGGAAGTTGAGATTACTGCTGGTTGGAGGGTTTTTACACATGAATCTGTCTAATGACATTTTTCACTACATTGTCCTACGCATCACCTCTTATACTCCATCCTGACTTGCTCTGGTATAATAGCTGATATTCTGAAAGTGAACATGCCTTTTATTTATTCCTGCAGTCTCACCAGGCCCTCCCCACATGCACACTACATCATACACACACACACACACACACACACACACACACACACACACACCACCCCCTCCCTTACTGCTCTCTAGTCTCTGTATCCCTCCTGTGTTCACCAAATGGAACTGACAAAGCAAAGAACCAATGAGGTTAAAGTCTTTTGAAATCCCTGGAATACAGATGAGCTGGGAGGCATCTGGAAACAAAACCAGACACTTGAAATCAAAGAGACAAGTAAATTACTATCCTAATCTAGGAAGAATAACTAAAGGTGTCAGTGGGGTTCCATTGATAGCACTTGGCCCTGAGCCAGAATGCCAAGGGTTCAAACTCCACACCAGTTTTGGGCTCAGGCCCAAGACTTGACACCGCAGGGTGCAGCAGCATGTGCAGCAGTGTTAAAGGTGTCAGCCTTCTGCAGAGAGGTTAAGTCCAAGTCCTTCTGCCTGCTTGTCATTATACCCCAGAGGGATGCAGAGATAACCCTGGCTTCCTTTTCAGTGTCTTTCACAACAGGACAGACTGTGGGGGAGCCAGTACTCAGCAGCAGTATTTACTAATATCAGTAAGTACAATTAGTGAAATGCCCCTTTTCTGATAAGGCTGCTTGAAGAAATAAAGTATGTGCAAGAACATCCAACTGCCTCCCCCCTTCTCCCTCCAAAAAACCTGATGGCTTTCCTAAAGATTCTTCCATCAATGCAAAGAGCTAAGTTTGGAAACCTAAAACCACGTGTCTAAATGAAAGGAAATGTTTTCATTGGAACAGCTTACATGTCTGGTACGCTTGCATAAAAACTATTGCATAGCATTTTAGAGCTAAAATTGCTATAAAATGCTTAATACAGTAAGAATAATTATGAGATTTTGCACGCACAGCTGGTATACAACTAAAGTCTCAGCTACAAATTCAGTGAGGCATGGGAAAACCATTTATAAAAATTCCTGGTATGCCAATTTGACTCACCATCAACAACCCATCAACACTTCTTCATTCTTTAGGTGGAGAGGGAAGATATTTACCTACCGAAAGCTTTATTTCTCCTTTTATGGCTGTCATTAATACTGGATTCAAGGAATTCCAGTCATTACTCGACAGTGGCAATATAAATAAATTATTTGTATTTGAAAAAAAAGCTTTGAACACAAAGCTTTTCCATTGAGCACAGTAGGGACAACTTTAGTAGGCAATGAACCAGAAGACCAAACTATTAAGTTTGGCTGCAGAACCATCCCCTCTTGTCCTTCCTCTTTCTTCTATTCCTTTACCTCTTCTCATCTCCCCTCTCCTTTTCTAAGATTCAAATCCTTGAGTGACTTCCTAGGTACTCTGGAGGCCCCTGGTCACAGCTCACCTGGCCTTGCCTTCCCCTGGAGAACCCCCCAAGGACAGAACTCCACTCTCTCCTCAAATTATAATGGTTCTTTCTTCTCCATTCCCTTCAGCATCAGCTAACAATTATTTAAAAAGAAGCTAAGTAATTTGGATGAGCTGTTAATGGTTAATAATAACTCAATAAAGATTATTTCCTGATAAAAACTGAATTAAAAGATAAGGAAGAATCTCTTTATTGTGGCCTTATAGCATCTATGGAGAATGCCATAGTAGATGAGATGACCGTCATCAGAAGCATTGCTGAATGCTTCCTTGCATGGCCTTGGTCATAGAAAGGGAAGCCACAGTGGATATATAGGAACCCTCTGGGAGATAGTGGGGGACACAAAGGCAGCACAGTACTAGATGAAATGAACTGGACCAGAGTCAGGAAGTCAAAGTTTGAACATCAACAAACCTTGCCAACATGTGTTTGAGCAAGTCATTACATTCTCTTAGCTGAACAATGAGGCCCTTGGATTAGAAAATCTCCATGGCTCTATCTAGCTCTGAAGTGAAGGTCGTTGTCATGGCTCTCTGACTGAAGATCAGTTACTGCTCCTAGGTTAGCTGCTTCCTCCAGCTAAGAATTAGTGGCTCTGAATATACATGGGTGATATTCCACATGGAATCTAACTGAGAAGGTACTGATGTTTGTAAATAAGTCTTAAGCTCTTTGCCTCCTACCTGCATCTGTGACTTCTGAGTCAGCTCCTTGATGTTATACAAGTATTTTCTTAGCATTTCGTTTTTCTTTGTTTCAACAAACACTGAATGAATATTCTCTACATATGAAACACAGAACCAGTCACTAAAGACAAGGCGGAACAGGACACCATCTTTGTTTCCTAAGAAGCCCATATGAGTCTACTGTTCTTGTCCAGTCCATCTCCCCTTCACTTCTGAGCATTATCATGTATACTTCTAAAACTATAAATGTAGTATAGAAAAAAATAAGGGGAATTAGACTTATCTAATCTGTGCCCAGTTCAAAGTGCTGTTTATCGTCAGCAAAAGACTATGATAATAATTGAGATTAAAAATTATAGTCATTCAAATGTGCACTTCAATTGTACAAAGGGTATTCATCAACATGTATTTTGAGGTCACTGATGTACATTAAGAACAGCAATTTGGGTGGCAAGAAGATTATAAAGGCAAAACAATCCTTCCTGTAGTAATCCTGATAAAACTGTAGGATAAAATCAGTGAATAGTCTCTGGGGAAGTAAGAATACAGAATATTTTTTTTTAGTATTTTTTTTTCTTCTGAGGATTTAAGGTTCTTATTCCTTCAAACTTTCTTCTTGAATTAATACTAATAACTGTGACTTATTGAGTACATGTTAAATCATAAACACTTCCAATATAATATTGCATGATAAGAAAATGATTCTGCAATATGGATATTATTACCCTCATTTTACACATGTGAAAACTGAGGCTGAGGAGGGTGAAATAATTTGTCAAAGATAATACAGTGTGCAGAGTTGGGATTTAAACTTGAGTTTGTCTTTGTCTGTGAAACATAGCTCCATAAACATGTCTTGGTTCTGCCAAATCTATTAAAAAATAAATAATCCTGCTTGAATGCTTTGTTAACAAACAAGGAAAGCAATCTTCATATTCTTTCTTCACACTCATTCATTGCATTACATATAGTACGATGAAAACAGGAGATGGTTAAGATTCTTCTAAGATTCTAAGAGTTGGCTGCTTTTTCATATTTATTTGGACTGAGATGAATAATTAAATTCGGGGCTCTCGATCAAAGAGTGAGCTATTTGCTATCTGCATAAGTATTTGCTGTTAATTGATCAGACACGGGTAAGGTGTGTCATTACAACTATATTTTGAGGTACGATTGACATTGTTCTACTGCATATTACCCTGTGCTGTTTTTCATTTTCCTGTACTTTGGACTTTTTGTTTTGTTTTTATGAATTTAGTCACAGTTGGTTGTGTTCTGAACTTTGTAAAAATGTAATTCTAAGAAAATTAAAAAAAGAAAAAGAAAATATTTTCAAAATGATGTCAAAATCAAATCTACCCCTCACTAATTTGATTTGTAGGAAATGGAGAGTGAAGTATTGTGAGCAGAATGCTTTTAAATACATCCTAATTACTTCAATGTGCAAATGCACTGACTAAATCAAAGCATGCCTTTAACACTTTGCACTTCAATTGTGCTTATTCGTCTAAGTTCTATAGATAGCAATTCCATTAAAAAAAAAGGGATAAACTTCACTATAGTTAGTCATTCTATAGTTACCTGGGGAAAACAATCATTCTTAAATTCAAGCTTACTTCTCAAGTCTGCTCACTTTTGGACTAATGCAGAACATCATTAGTGCAAAGAATACAAAATAACAGATAATTAACTGCAGCTACTCAAGTTTTCCTGCTTTGAGTGGGTGAGGTGAGGGGTGGGAATAGTGAAGCCACACAGGATGAAGCAGACAGACTGAGTCCTGAGGAATGATGCCATGGACTGGAGGGAATCCACAGTTGAGGCTGGGATGGAATTATCATGTCAAGGTCACTTAGGGCTTGGTCTGGAACCACCTGCATCGGAATCTCCTGAGGAATATGTTAAAAAGACATTTCAGAGTTTCACCCCAGAGCAACTAAACTGAATGAGTAGCTCTTGAGGTGGAACTCAAAGATCCACATTTTAAACAAGCTTCCCAAGTAATTCGTAGGCTACTGAAGCCTGAAAAGCACTGGCTTATGTTCATTGGAAGGATTGATGCTAAAGCTGAAACTCCAGTACTTTGGCCACCTCATGCGCAGAGTTGACTCATTGGAAAAGACTCTGATGCTGGGAGGGATTGGGGGCAGGAGGAGAAGGGGATGACAGAGGATGAGATGGCTGGATGGCATCACCGGCTCGATGGACATGAGTTTGAGTGAACTCTGGGAGTTGGTGATGGACAGGAAGGCCTGGCGTGCTGCGATTCATGGGCTCGCAAAGAGTCGGACACGACTGAGCGACTGAACTGAACTGATGCAGTTCTGATTCTACACCCAGGGATAGCCCTGCTAGTATATCTTTGTTCCTTCTGTCCCAGTTGTCAAGATATATGTGCAAGTACAAATAGCTGACCTGGGAGGCATTAATGGTAGTGACAATAGCCCAAGGGCTTAGACAGTCATGTTTAACATACACGATCTCATCTGATCCCTACAATAAGGATTGTGACTTAAGTATTATTACTATTCCCATCTTTCAGATGAGGAAATTGAGATTCAGAGAGATGTAGTAATTTCTTGTTTTGAATGTCACAATGATTATTGCGAGAGTTCCTAAGTTTTAACTCTTTAGCTCTTAGCCTTGTGGAAAAATATGTTCTTGAAAGGTGTTTACTTTCAAAGATGTTCATGATTTGGTGATAACATCATTGTAAAGGGTGTTAAGTACCTAAAATAAAATGATAACATTACTGTAAATGAGGTAAAGTGCCTAAATACTAATAAAATTGGTTAATTATTATAATACATAGGATGTGAGCATTTGTATTCAAGTAACTCTTCTCCTCTGTATTTCTATAATTACTAAAATCATCTAAACTAAATTGCTGATCTTTGATTAATTCATTCAACAGTTATGCACTTTGCCAAAACCTGCGGTATAAAAGGTAAATAGGACAAAGCCTCTGCCTTCCCTAGGTTTACAGTTCAGAGAAAAGAGATGAACATGCATACAAATGGTTCCGGTTTACCTTGTAGTCAGTGGAGGCCTGAGTTGGAAAGAGAATGGTTCTTCTCTGGGCAGAAAGCAAAAAGGGTGTGGTATGGAAATTTTTAGTTACTCTAGCACTTTGCCATTGGCCAGTGTAAGGAATTTTGATTTTTTAAGATTACATTTTTACTTATATAGTTTCGTTAGAAAAAGGGCAGACTGAGTTACTTGTGTACTTTAGGCTGATAAAACTTTATGTGGTTTATTCTTTCTGGCATCCAACCGGGTTTCTTTTTTGGCTAAATTCTGGGTATGAAGCCAAGTTAGTCATTATGTTTATTCATTCTTACATAAAGCAGCTGAAATTTTCCTTCTGAGATGGGTGCCTGATAAATGTTATCAGTAGTAGGTCATGCCACTCAATAAAAGTGACCTATAGATACATATTGGCTATGTCCTTTACTTTGTTTTCATCTGTTTCAGTTACTTAAAATGCTATTATTAGATCATGAAATTTTTACAATATGAGAAATTCAGAAGTTAAAAACAGCTGAAAACAAAGAGTACTCAAGATTTCTTCCCTTGTGATAAGCGTATATACATGCAGATGTGACCCGAGCATATTAATGTAGAGCTGATTGATGGACTAAAAAAATGAGGCTCTGCAATGTCAAAGCACAGGCTGATAACCTAAGCAAATGTTCAGGAATCCAGAAAAAAAGAAAGAAACTCTGGAAACACTGGGCAATAGAAAGTATATGATATGATTTAGAAAATAATATCATATTTTAGATGACAAGATTCTAAAAATCGATATCTCAAGTACTTCCAAAGCTTAATAAATTGGAAAAGGAAGACATTTTAATCCCTTTATGAGTGATAAATAATAGACATGTGTTCTTTTTTCGAGCTGAATTATTATCAGATTTGGAATTATTTTCATTTACATTATTTACTGTTTGCTTAAAATTTTTTACTTTTCTAATCATTATAGTATTTTCAGAATATTTAGAAAAGCTAAGGAGAAGAAGAAATAAAATATCACTTAATTTCATCATACAGAGGAGGTACTAGTATTATTCACATTTTAATGTATTTCCTTTGATGTAACCAAATACTTTCATTCATTTTTCTATTGATAATTTGGGACCATGTTAGGTATACAAGTTTCTTTTGGATCAGGCATTTTCAGTTACAATGTTTCATGAACATTTCCTAGTAAATTATTATTTAAAATATTTTAAAATGAATAACTATATATCTAATAACTTTATATAAATAATATATACATATGTTCCATAATTTGCTTAATAATTTCTTTGATTAAATATATAAGATTTTCTCTTCTTTCACCTTTATAAATGACATTGTGATGAATAGGGCTTTGTATACAAATAGGGATTTGTATACAAATCCCTATTTGTATACAAACCTTTGTCTGAATTTCGGGTTCCTGTAGATAGATTCCTAGAAATTAAATGACTGGGCCAAAAGATACATTTTTAAAGAAAGTTTCTTGATAATGTAATGCCTATTACCTCACAGAATTTGGTGTCAACACATGATCCCCCACAATTACTATTATATGAATGACAGTTTTACTGTACATTTATCAGCATTAAAGAGTACTGTTTTCATAAATCATGTCTTTGACTACTCAGTTCAGTTCAGTTCATTTCAGTCGCTCAGTCATGTCCGACTCTTTGCGACCCCATGAATCGCTGCACGCCAGGCCTCCCTGTCCATCACTATCTCCCGGAGTTCACTCAGACTCAAGTCCATCGAGTCCGTGATGCCATCCAGCTATCTCATGCTCTGTCGTCCCCTTCTCCTCCTGCCCCCAATCCCTCCCAGCATCAGAGTCTTTTCCAATGAGTCAACTCTTCGCATGAGGTGGCCAAAGTACTGGAGTTTCAGCTTTAGCATCATTCCTCCCAAAGAAATCCCAGGTTTGATCTCCTTCAGAATAGACTGGTTGGAGTGAGTTAAAATAATTTTTCATATGTTTATCAGACAATTGCATTTTCTCTTTCATAATTTTTCTTATAATCTTTTTAGATTTTTTTGAACAAATAGGTACTGAACATCTCAGTACCTTCTTATCTTTTGCTTCCATTTCATTTCTGATGCTGTCACTATACCCTAGACTCTCCTTACCTAATCCTGAACCTTGACATCATGTCTGCCTAGTCTGCAGGTCATATTTCTTCCATTCTGATCCATTCTGTACACTGCTGCCTAACAGTACTTTTGAAAATACTGCTGTTGTCATGTCAGTCCTGATTAAGATCCTACATTAACTCCCAGTTATTATTTACCTATTAGCTAAATTCAACTGCCATCTTCAGGGGGAAATTAATCCCATTCTTGGCTATGTCCTTATGAATTTTGTTGATTAACATAGGTTATTGAGATATGGAACTTATATGCAGTTAACTTTTTATATGTGAGTACGTATATACAGAGACACATGCACCTAATACTGAATACTAGATATGAGTCTTGAAACGGGATTTACAGAGCTTGAAGCCCAACTTTTTAAGTTTATAAATGAAGAAACTGACTCAAAGAGTTCAATAAAGTACTCAAAGTCTTAGCACTAGTTAAATGATAGAACTGGGACTAGAAACCAAGTCTCCCGATTCCTAGTTCAATGCCTTTAAGTAGGGAATAATAAAAAAATCATTTGTATAATTTAAAGACTAGAAACAGCTAGGAAACCCATTTAATTTAAATCTGTTCTTATGTGCAAAAGATTGTGAAAATCCCGTCACATAGAAGGCTTGAGTGTTCTTATAAACATGAATAATATACTTTTAAATTGATCAAATGTGTCATTAAAATTTTCATAAAATTTGCACACCAGCAAATGACCCAGTTTATACTAGTTTGCTTTCTTCTCATTAATCTACATTGTTTTATTTAATCTGTTTTGCTACAATAGAAACATGGTATTTTTATTCTAGCATGTTGTGGATCATCATTAAGTTTCTTGCTAATATCTAGTGGTATCCAGTGGAAAATCCAATTTTCCTAGCAACTTCTTAAAGAATTTCCTCTGACAATAATAAGGGATTATAAGAACTACCCTAAAGAGAACTATGTCAGTGTGCCTCTATTTATATAGTAAACAACCAAATTATTTTGTAGGAGAGTGGGCTGTGAGACTGGGAGTTGCCAAATATACTAATTATTTAGAGGGATAGGGTAGGGCAGAAGGGGTACATGTGGGAATAGCTATGACTTGAACTAACTTGGATAGAAGCTCATTGATTGTAAAGGGTTGATTTAAAAGCACGTGTTTGCCCAACTAAAGTACTGACAGAAAGAGTGTTTATTAAATCATGCGGCAGTTAAATAGTTACAACATCCAACATTTAAATGAACAGGCGGGTCATCCAGTGCTAGAGGGACACTAAAGAGATCTTAGCTATGTCTTCTTTCTCTGTGTGCATGTGTGTGCACACAGAATAGGCCTACTCATTTCATACTCAACAAACATTTTTAAGCACCTGCCAGAAGCTCTCTGTTACTGAAGAAATGATCCAGCTTTTTGTGATTATCCTCTCCACAGCTATATCACAGAGATGGATGATAATCTATACCTGACTAATGCATTACAACAAAAACTGAGGAAGTGGGTAGGAGGAGAGGAATGAAGAAGCAGCACCCTAAATTTCTCATTTCATGCAGCATACAATTTCTTTAATAGTGGTAATTAAAAAACAGTCTGAATGTTTTAAAAAATAAGTGCTACTTTTTCTAACATTATTTTATAGTATTTACTTTATCTACTATTACATCTACTACTAATAATATACACTATTTATTATTTTCTAGTATTCTTCATTATTAGAAAAATAAACTTTGCTTTAAAACTTCTAAATTGCTATACTAATAATAAACAAATAAAATAGTCATATATCATAAGAGAAAAAGAGAGAGAGAACCAAGGAGGCAGAATAACATAGAAAATACTCATTTTTTACAACAATAAATATTAAGTCAATTAATTTATTATTAAAATAAAAACCATAACATAGGCTTAAAATTCCACAAAATCTAACCATACAATAAGAATACTAGTTTTGTAGTGGAGAAAACTGAATTTAAATATTACTTCTGCATTTACTAGTCATCACCTCTCTCCTAAGGAGAAATTTACTTAGCTTATTTATATCAATTTCCTAGTTTATAAAACATGAATGAAAGTAACTGACTATATAGAGAGGACTGAATAAAACAATATCTATAAAGTTCAGTGCCCAGCACCACTAAATAATCAATAATAATAAATATTATTTGTAATATGTGTTTTAAAATGGTGTATCTAAATGAAAGAGAGGTAAAAATCAAAGGAGTGTTATACAAGATATACTGATAAGTGAAAAAACTGATACAATACAAAATGAAAAAATCTAAAGAGGCAGAGGTGAGACTTCAAAAGATGAAAGTAATCATTTCTGCAAAGAAACTAAAAGCAGTGAGGAGGGCTGAAGCCATAAACCTACTGAAATTCGGATAGAGAAGCACACAGAGGTGGCTGGGAATCTAGGTCTTTGGCGTAATGGGGCCAAAAAAGTTCCATATAAAATGGTGGGCCTAAGTCTGTTTTGCTACTTCAACAGAGGCTGTAAAAAATATGGTCATCTGCTGCCTGGGGCAATATCTCATACAGAGCTGCAGGCACTGAAAGGTGGAAGGATGAAGGTATAGATTCAGTCGCGTGATCAAATATTCTTAAAGGTAAGCTAAACACACCATTATAAGATTTGGATTGGGACTTGAAAGCCAGGAATGCAGACAGAGGCAACTGGAAAACCATCAGTCAAGGAGGTGTGAAAAAATTAAAAGAGAGAGAGAAAGTGCCAAGAGGGAAGACAAAAAAGCTTTATGACCAACATTAACCTGCAAAACAAAATTCTAAAACACAGAAAGGGAGGTTCATTTCTAGCTATTTTATTCTTTTGATGTGCTGCTAAATGGAATTGTTCCTTAATTTCTCTTCCTAATCCTTTGTTGTTAGTCTACAGGAATGCAAAACAGCCACAAAATTAATAACTGGAATATTCACTCCAGATAAATTTGATTTTATAGAATTGTCTGATGATTTCAAAATGAATATATTTGCAATGTTCAGAGATATATAAGACTCATGTGTAAAAAGAACAAGAAATTACTGAATAAGAATAGACAATAATAAGATAAGAATAGGTGCAGAAAATAAATCAAAAATCTTAAAAGTGAAAAAAAGTGTACACGTAAAAATACAATAGGTAGGATAATTTAAGATTGGGCAATTTCAAGGAGAGGATTAAGTGAGTTGGAAAGTGATATTAAGGAATTCATACAGAAAAAAAAAAATCACAGAAAGTAAAATATGTTTTAGGAAAATGAAAGAGCGGCTGACATATGGTAAATTGACAGGGAAACACCAATAGATAGCTACTAATATTATAAGAATCCCAGAAGAATAAAATGAAGGTAATGAAAAAGAAACAACAGAAGAAAAAAAAATAGCTGAGAATTTTCCAGAATTAGAGTCTTGAAATTAGAAAATATATCCACAGTTCATGGCTGATAACTTAAAATAAATCCACATTAAGACACATTTCAGAGACACTATAAGATATTAAGGATATATAAAAACTCTAAGAGGTTACCAGAGGGAAAAGGCCAAGTACTTAAAAAAAAATTGAAAAATAAATTGATAGTAGACTTGTCCTATGTAATGACAGTTAACAAAACAACAGTCTACGATGTACTTGAGAAATATCTTCCAATGCTACACAAAATACCCAGATAATTGTTATTTAAAAGATAAAGACATTTTTAGACACACATAGTATGCTACCCAGGGCCCTCTGTAGAGGATTATGAAAAGATGTAGTTCAGCAAGAAGGAAAGTAAATCCAGAAAGGAAGCTATAGGATCTACAAATAATAGTGGGCATAATAATAACTAAAACATATGAGTAAATACAATTAAGTATTGATTATAAAAATAAATGATAATTATCTTTTGATATGATTAAAAGAAGTAAAAATACAACTCCATTCAAAAATTATAATAATGAGATTGATATTTAAGAATTGGATAAAACATGCTAGACACTTATTTCTCCATGAAGGAGTAAGTCAGAAATACTAAAAAGTGGATTTTATTTTTTACTAGAAAATTATGTAGGTAAGTACACATAAAAAATTTTTAGTATGAGCACTGAAGATAAAGATAAGCCACCTATGAACTTTTAAGCCCAGCAATAAAATCCATGTACTAGGTCAGAAAAGAAGTTTTTAAACTTTTTTTTTAATCAAAACTATATAAAACATGTCTCATTGTAATGCAATTGAATTCAGAATCAGTAATAAAAATAGAGCAAATATATGTTTGCCATGTATAAACATATACTTTTTTTTTTTTTTGGGCTGCAATGCATGGTATGTGGGATCTTATTTCCCTGATTGGGGATCAAACCTGTGCCCCTACACTGGAAGCATGGAATATTAAACACTGGACCACCAGTGAAGTCCCTAGTTCTAATTCAGAGTTAAAAATAAATCAAAAGAGATATTACAAAATATTTAAAATTAAACAAAACTATATATCAAGATATGTTATGCAGCTAATGAGACATCTGAATGAGAATTTCGAGACAGATTCATTTTAAAAACAATAAAAAGTATTAAAATTGAATGAGAAAAAATCAACTCAGGAATCTAGAAAAAATGATCTAAATAATAAAATAAAAAGAAAAAGTAATGTTGACAAAAGCATAAAGTAATGATATAGAACACAAAGACACAAGTCAATAAGCAAACTCAAAAGCCAATTTTTGAAAAAAGTAAATAAAACACAAAAATGTCTAATAGCTAGTAAAAGAAGAGGTTAATATAAATAATATTAGGAATAAGAAGGGAACATAGCTAAAGATAAAATTAAATATCATAAGTGTTTATGAAGAGCTTTGTGCAAATAAATTTGAAGTGTAGATTAACTGTTAACTGTATATTTTCCAAAAATATCCAATTTCTCCTTAAAATTGACTTAAGAACTATAACACTTGAATAAAGCAATAGCTATGTAAGTNTAGTAAAAGAAGAGGTTAATATAAATAATATTAGGAATAAGAAGGGAACATAGCTAAAGATAAAATTAAATATCATAAGTGTTTATGAAGAGCTTTGTGCAAATAAATTTGAAGTGTAGATTAACTGTTAACTGTATATTTTCCAAAAATATCCAATTTCTCCTTAAAATTGACTTAAGAACTATAACACTTGAATAAAGCAATAGCTATGTAAGTAAAGGAACTGATGATAATATAACATCTACCTTACACTACCTACCACCTACTAATACTAAATATTAGGTCCAGATGATTTTAGAGGTAAATCTAACCAAATCTTCAGAACAGGTAATCTGTATAATATAAAAATGTTTCAGAAATAGAAAAAAATAAGAGAGAAATGTTGCTCAACTTATTTTACAAGGCTAGTATCACCATAACACCACATGTCTATAATAAAAATTTTAAGAAAAGAAAAGACTAATCTTCCCATGCAAACATATATACAAAGTTATCAGCAAATTAAACTCAAGACTGGATTTAAAAAACACACCAGGACCAAGAAAAAAAAATTTTTTTTTGCAGGAATGTAAGAAATGTTGACTATTAAGAAATGTTTTAATATCATATAAAATACTAACACACTATTGGGAAATTTTATCATATTATTGATGCAGAAAATGCATTAGATAAAATTTAATGAGTATTCTTATTTTAAAAATATTTATTTATTTACTTGGCTGTACCGGGTCTTTAGTTGTGGCAAGCAAACTCTTTCAGTGGTGGCATGTGGGATCTTGTTCCTTGACCAGGGATCAAACCCAGGCTCCCTGCACTGGGAGCATGGAGTCTTAGCCACTGGACCACCAGGGAAGTCCTGGGTATTCTTGACTAAAAATACTTAGCAAACTTTAAATAGCTGATGGGAACTTTTCAATAATAATTTTGATGTATCAAAATCCCAAGCAAATATCACATTTCCAGAACATTTCCATTAAAGAATGAAACAGAGCATTCCTAATGTCATGGCTTTTACTCCACACTATATAGAGGTCTCAGTAATGCATGACAGGAAAAATGAATTGAAAATTAATTGATAAGTTGGAATTGAAAATTAAGAGATATATTGGAATTATTTGCTAATGATATACACGTCCATGTAGAAAACCGAAGAGAGTTTCAGTTTAGCCAGTGGAACTAGTAAGAGAGTTCAGCAAAGCTGTTGAGTATACACCAATAATAACAAATAATTAATAAAGTGGAAAACAGATTTTATACATAATATCATGAAAATTAAGTTATATGAGAGGAATTCTAACAAATAAGATCAAGCAAGACCTTTATGGTGCAAATTATCAAACATCGTTATAGAACTGGAAGGAAGAGCTCATCAAGTACAGCTCTCAATGTTAAAAAGACACAGTGTCATAAGAATATCCATTCTCCTCCAGATTACTATCTAGTTAATGTAAATACAAGTAAAATTCAACAGGGCTTTTGCTAAACTTGACTAAACAACCCTAAAATTTTCATTGAATAGCAGAGGGCCAAGAGGAGCAAAAAGAATTTTAAGGAAGAACAATGTAAAGAGATTTACCTTACCAAATAATAAGAATATTATAAAGCAATGATAATTAAGGCACTTTGGTGTTAGCACAAGAATAGAGAAATAGTCCACTGGATGAAATAAAGATACTAAAAACAGATTTGATGTAGGTGAAAGAGGCATTACAAATTAGTGAGTAAGGATGACTAATTTGTTACATGGTGCTGGGATGACTGGGTTACCCACAAGGAAAAAAACCAATAAAACAGGATGCATGTAAGATACCACACACAAAAACAAATGTCAAGAAGATTAGATATCTAAATGTAAAAGAAAAACTTTAAAACTGTTAGAAGAAAATATAGGATGGTTTCTTAAGGATCTTGTCACATTGAAGGGTTTCTAAAATGACATGAGGACAAACCAGAAAGGAAAACATCAATAAACTTAACTGCATTAAAATCAGAAGGTTCAAAAATAAATGCCACTATATACAGTTAAAAGAGAAAACTAAAAATTGGGAAAGGATATTCGTAATCTATATTGCCCAAAAGATGAGAATCCAGAATATTACAACAACTACAAAACCCAAACCGAAGCCAAACAAATAACTCAATCAAAACATAGGTGAAGATATAAACAGGCAACACACATGAACACACATGAGGAAATCCCAGTGGTTTATAAGTGAAAAAATTTTAAATGATATATTATTCAATCCCCTCAGTTTGACAGAAATGTAAGAACCTTGGTCATTCCAAATGTTGTGAAGCATATGGAGAGGGTCTCATAGACTGCTAATGAGAATATAAATAGGTATTACCACTTTAAAAAGAAAAATGCATAATTCTTAGTAAGTTATTAAAGTTAAAAAAATAAGAAATTATTTAATAAAATTTAAAAATGCATTTTTTCTTACAGTTTAGCATTTCCTCCTTTGCTTCCAAACACGTACAAAAACGTTAAGTACAATTTCGGAGGCAAATGGGAAATACCAGAAATAATGTCTAACAATTAGAGACTCAGATTTTAGTGACACATACAGTAAAGTTCATTTTATATAACTCATAATTTATGGCTTATGTAAAACTAATTAATGATGATAGGAATCAGAAGAGTTGTGCTGTTTTTAATCTTTTGTTAAAGTTTTGGAGAATATAGCCTGTAAGGGGGCATGAAGGATTCTCCTAGGTATTGTGAATGTTTTGTATTTTGGATTGAATATGGTTGCATGGATGCATACTCACATAAAATCTCATCAAGCTATACAATTAATTTGTGTACTCCACTATACATAACTTAGAATAATATACGATGAAAACAGGTTCGGAAATACATTTTCCACATGGAGGTTTGTTTACCTTGGGTGCTCGATTCTTGTATGTTCACATTATAAGTCATACTTTTATATATTTGAAACATTTTACATTAAAAATGACAGGACAGACTACTGCTTTTCCTAACTAGAATTGATCAAGGTAAAAGAAAACACTAGTGTCATCTTTTCCTCTTCACTGTCCCTGACATTAGGTCCAACTGTTCCAGAAATCAATAAACACTTCACAGCCAAGTGTACTTACAAAGTGATCATTTAGTTGAATCAAAGCAAAACTTTCAATTCACTTTTTGACTATGTGTAAAATCTAGGCTTTCTTAAGTGAATGACCAGTATCATATATTAATACAATGCTTCCAATGCATAAAGATCAGTCATCCATTTAGGTGTTTCAAACATGAAGTGGGGGATTGCCAAGGATTTTTTTGATGTGAATCAACAGGTGGTTTGGCATTAATATTGCTATTAGTTTCTGGGCTTCACCTCTGGTTTCAGAAAAGAAAAAGAGACAATACCTTTTCAATGCTGTATTTCAAGTTAACCATATGGAAAGCAAGGTTTTATTCCAGCCAATTCTCTTTGTCTCAAAGCGCGGAGGAAAAGTGCCAGCCACTGCTACTCCCGCCACCAGCCACAGTACAGATGTTTGGAAAATGCAAAAATAGAGAAATGAAACAAAAAGGGAACCCTCAAAAATAAGTTTTGCATAAATGAAAAATGGAGCATATAATTATTATAGCTGTAAAAAGGTAAATACATTTATTTTTTTCCCCATTGTGCTAAACAGAAAGAACCAAAACAAATAAAAACATTGATGTTTTAACTCAATGTTTTGTTGAAACTGACGATTACAAGGACCAACTCGTATGTGGCTAAAAATGGGAATAAAAAACAGATTTATTTTAATCTGATAAGATTTATTTTTACCTCAAAGAATTCTAGAATATGACCTACTTAAATGAATACTTATAAAAGAAACAGATTCATTTAAAAATTCATGTTTTCAGGTGCCAAAATGGGAAAGGAAAAGTGTTTCTATGAAATCTTATAAGAGAAAAGAAATAACTGAAATTATAATGGTTCCTTATACAACTCAGATAAAATATAGCTTGGTAAGAAATGTCTCAAAACTGTTCAACTGTACATTCCTGAATTAGCTTAGCTAATTTACAGACAGTTTTTCCAAAAGCAAACATCCTGTTAGAGTTAAGCACGCCAATGTAAATTATTCTTTGTTTAAAAGAAAAAGTTTTTTAAAAATTATGTAATTTCTGAGAGAATATTGGCTGGATTGAAAGTTAGACCATGATTTAGGTCTGGCTCTGCCACAGTCCTGTTGCATTTACCTTTGTTCCTGTAATAAAACAGGTCTGGTCTCAGTGTCCATATCTGTGAAGTGGACATGTGACAGAAAGGCATAGCCCTATCGCCAAGCTCGTTTCCAGTTCCACCATTCTATGAACCCAAGCAAATCACTCCAGCACAAGAGTTTTTGTTTTCTTCCTTCCTTTCTTAAACAAACAACCAAATAAGTAAGTAAATATATATTAAAAGCACATACACTAATCATCTATCTCTCTGAACAGGAAGAGAGAACATTTTTTTTTTTGTTACCATTATCTATTCCCTAACGTATATTTAAAAAGAGAGTTCCCATATAAAAAAGATCTTTATTTTTTCCTGAATCAAATATAGCATATCATTTCTTTGCCATTTAAGTTCTATGAAGAAAGATAACAGAAAATCATTATAGAAATCATATTAGGAACTTTAAGAAGAAAGAAAAAAGTCACTAAATTTCTTTTAAAATTCAATGGTTTACATGTTTTCTGTGACCGAAGACATAATTGCCACTTCAAACTACCTTCACTTCCTTTTCCTGGGGCAGTATTCTTAACTGTGTAAAACACAGGACCCTCTTCACGTACCTTTCCCACCTGCCTTCTGAGGTAACAAGGCTGAGGTATAGATTACAGTTTGAGATACCTAGGATGGGAATTAAACATTTCATCTGGGAGACAGGATTGTGATCAATTTGCCAAATCTAAAAGAAAATTAAGCCCCATCACCACTTTGGCAAGAAACTTGAGTTCTCGTGGCTGAACAATGATCATCATTTTTACACAAGACTTATAAAACTGAAAGCACCTGTGGCATCAACCAGAAAAAAAACCTGAGAATGCAGCGATTTCTGTCAACATTTAAACCAGGTAAGACACAAGCAACTGCCCTTAACTCTTACAGAGAAGTATGAACGAATGCAGGGCGACTGACACCTTGACGAACAATAGGAGCTCCGCTTTATGAAAAAGCCTAAGTCTTTGGGGTGAAAGTGCCATTGCTCCAAGTGCTGATCCACCTAAGGCACCAGCAGAGGCAGGATGCGTGGGGGCAACAGGCCAGGGTCCTGTTTAAGGTTCCAGCTCTGGCTGCATGCTGATAAGCCTGGGACCCACCAGACACACACTCAGGGAACACCAAGGGTGGGTCCCCCTGCCAGGGGAGGCCCTCTCAAACAGAAAGGCAAGAGTCCGAAGTTGCACAGTGTGTGAGCACTCCCTACTGGCTGCTGAAGTTGGAGATGAGCTGGTGGTGTTTTAGAAAGGGCTGCCCCAGGTTTCTGTGAGGAGGCTGAAGGACTCAGCTCTTTTTCTAGGGGATAAGGGCGTGGCTCTGATTAGGCTTGGACTGGTTCAGATGTTATGCTGCTTGAGAAGCAGGTGAGGAGAGCTTACTGATAGGAAATCCAAGAACTGGCAAAAACTGTGTAAAACTGGTTAGAATTTTCATTAACTCTTTCAGCTACAGTACCCCCTTCTTATCCAAGGGGGCTAGGTTCCAAGAACCTGAGTGGATGCCTGAAACCACTGATTGTGCCAAACCTCATATCCACTATATCTTTTGCTGTACATACATACCTATGATAAAGTTTAATTTATAAATCAGGCACAGTAAGAGATTAACACCCCCTAATAATAAAATAGAAACAATATAACAATATACTGTAATAAAAGTTAGGTGAATGTGATCTCTCTGTCTCAAAATATCTTTCTGTACAGATCAAATGACTTCCGTCTTCACTAAGCGTCATGCACTGTGGCCACGGCAATTACGCTCTGAGGTGCGACAGCAAAACTAACACGAATTTCTTTTTCCTTCTTCACAATTTCACTGAGAGAAGATTCATTCCTACCATAGATCTCAGTAACCTCAGCATACCACTTTTTTTCCTTAGTAAGTTGAGAACTTTCACCTTTTCAACAAAAAGAAACACTTTACAGCTTTTCTTTGGCATAATTGATTTGCCAGCATTACGGCTCTTATGCATTGGGGTCATTATTAAGTAAAATAGGGTGACTTCAACACAAGAACTGCAGTACTGTCTCTGTGGATCTCATAACCGAGCTGCCTACTAAGTGAGTAACTGGTGGGGTGCTCTGGACAAAGGGATGATTCACATCTCAGGTGGAATGGCAGGAGATTTCATCATGCTACTCAGAACAGTGCACAATTTGAAACTAATGAACTGTTTATTTCTGAAATTTTCCATTTAATGCTTTCAGACTGCAGATGGCTGTGGCTAACTGAAACCGAAACTGGGGAAGGTGGAACTGAGGATAAGAAGGGACTTTTGTATTAACATTTTATATACAGACCGGTGTATGAGCATGTGTGTGTCTGGGGTGGAGGGGGTGAGGAGGAAATGAATTTCTGTGTGGCTCACTTTATTTCAGTAATAGGAAATCTTGGGACAGCCCAATGTATTTATACCATTTATGTTTTACCAGAAAATCCCATATATAAACTTGATGGAACTGCCAGATATGTTCGCTATACCACTACACCTAAGCCCTAGACAGTGGTCTCAAGTCTAGGGCAATGATACTGGGATACTGAATGTTCCCAGGGCTCTGCTCTGTTCTGGTTCTTCTGTATAATAAGATGAGGTCAAAATGGCAGCCTGCTAAAAGCAGAAGCATTTCAGTTGCAGGAATAACTTGCTTGTCATCAACTTGTTAATGCAATAGTCAAACATTTCTTTGACATGTACAGTATCAGCTAACTTCAGCAGATAAAGGGTCTAGAACAGGAAGATGCTGCAGATGCTTTAGCTTGGAGGAAGGCTTAGCAGAGCCAAAACGTCAGCAGGGCCTGTTTGTTCCATACTTTCCATCGGGCTCTGTGAAAGAAATGTTAGATTACTGCAATGACAAGTTTGTGACAAGCAAGTCATTTGTGCAACTGGTGCGCTCCTGTTTTTATCTGTTTACCATTCAGACTTGTGAATGCCATTTCAAGCACTTACAGGATTTCTGGCTCCCATTAAGGGGAAATGGTTTCTCCATGTTTAGAATTTTCTGCCTCAAAGAGAATTACTAAGCAATTATTTATCCCTGTGGTC
This sequence comes from Oreotragus oreotragus, assembly GCA_006410675.1. Taxonomy (NCBI): domain Eukaryota; kingdom Metazoa; phylum Chordata; class Mammalia; order Artiodactyla; family Bovidae; genus Oreotragus; species Oreotragus oreotragus. The sequence continues at coordinate 554,024 of SJYX01012120.1, forward strand.
ACAGTGTCACACAAAAGCACTCTTGAGTTGTTTAGTTGGACTCTGAATCATGAAATGGAGTCCTGGGGACTGGATAGCTTGGAGCATCAGAAATTTCTCATCTAGTTTATTGGAATGACTACAAAGCAAGCCTGTAAGAGTCAATAAAATTGTGGCCAGCTTGAAATACCTTGCTCTTTTGCTCTAGGATCATATATCAAGGCCATATGCTTCAAGGCCCATAAACTCACTTGTAATGAGTAGATCCTGAGAAGCCAAGGCCTGACTGTGTCACAGACACTGACATGTGATCTAACATATGATAGTCTTGGTGACAAGGATTGCTTTAACTTTTGAGAAGAGAACTTAAATGGCCTTCTCCCCAAGTTCTGAGGGTAACTGGAGGCCCTATCCAAATCCAGGAAATGTTTTAAGTGTTTGGCAAAAGGTAATATCATAATCTAAAATTAATACTTGGGATCATCCTACCAAGGATGACTTTTGCACAGCAAAGGGCAGATTTTGGGTAAAGAATTCAGGACTGTCTCCTTAGATTCTTCATCTGAGATTGCTGAGTGACTTTTAGTAAGTCATTTTAACCTCCTAGAGGAGGGTAAAAAATAATAATACCTATTCCTTGTTTACCTGCCATGAATGGTCTCATGGTCAATGTCATAAAACATGAAGAATGCTCTCAGAACTCAAGAACAGTATTTCCTAAAAGCCATGTATTCTCCTTATAATTTCAAATTTTGTCCATTATTGGCATTGAATTTCTAAATGATTCTAGGTATACCTCTTGAAGAACATGGAAGCATGAAGTTCTGAAGCGAGAAGGCAGAACTAGGGAAGCAAGTCAAAGCTGGAACAGAGTTAGAGTGTTAAGAACCAGCCAGAAAGTGATGATGAAACATGAGGCAGAGCTTGGTATGGATAACTAAAGAATGTTACAGAAGTGGATAACTGTCCTTGCTGAACAAAAATTTTACTGTTAATAATCATTTCCCAGACATTGCAAGCATTACACAATTTACATGTCTAATATCATCTTTACAATGGCTCTATGGTGTGTGTATTATCAATTTCTTTTCACTTGTGGAAACTAAAACGTTAGAGAAATTCAAATACTTCACCATAAATCTGTATGTAGCAAATGTGTGAAGATATTTTCCCTTCATCCAAAGCCCTGATACTCTTAACCACTAAAGAAAGAAAGTCATTTCCACTGCCTGCAGAAGACATTTCTCCCTAGTTTACTGGAAAACATTTTCATCTTAAAATGTAGATATTCAAGAATTTTATGTAAAAGGCCTGGTGAGATTATTCTGACTTTAACTGTGTTGCAATCCTTGTTAGGCCCCTGGGAAAGCGGAGCTTCATCAAGATGTCGTTTCTTTCGCCTCGACCTGAACTAGTCCGACTGAAATGCACCGTGGAAGAGGTGGAAGGGATTCTAAGCTAATCACGTATCTCTGTGCCTAGAGTGCGGTGGCGTCTGGCTGCACCTCCCTGTGTCCATGCCAACTTCTTTCTCTCTCTTCACATGCATAGCCTCTAGCTCACCCTACTCTTTGCTCCTAAGTTACCTCCGGAGAGACGCCTTTTGTCACTTGTCTGCTATTGTTTTCAGGTGTGGGGGAGGGGTGGACTCTTTCTTACCATGACAAGGATTACTGAAACAGTCTACACGTCCAACTTTGCGCAGAATGTAGCCTTTGTTCCGTCCTCTGCTCTGCTTCTCTTTAATGATAGCTTTGCCACAGGTTTTCCCTATGTAACTCAGAGCTATGCAAATCAAACTGGGTAGCAAGACTGCAGCTGTTCTATCTCAAAATGAGTCCGAGAGGTGGAGGCCTGAGTGAGGCATGTCTTCTGAACGTTACACGTCTAACGGCTGCTTGCCTTGCACGAGTGGCAACGAACGAGCTCAGTGAGACCTGCAGTGGCTTTCCTTGGTCTGTTTTTCGTGTGTGTTCAGACTGGATCATAAGAAGTGTTAGCTTACACAAACTTCTGGTTTCCTGGTATTTATACTTCCCCACGCACAAGATTCTTAGTTAAAAGCTACTCAAAAAGACATCATGCATCACGCAGAACCATCAGATCTCAGGGCAATGTGCAGAGGGCCCTAAAGTCCTGTGGTCTGAGTCCTGACCTGGTGCCCGAGTTTGCTTGCTGGGGCCATTCAGTCTCTGTTGCACACCACCAGGGACACGGCGAGCTTAATCTCACAGGCAACCCCATCCTGCTCTAGGACTTCTGTCTGTACAAAGTCTTCTTCTTTTCATTAAATCGTAACATGTCTTTCTAAAATTCCCCATCCTGGGAGAAATGAAAGGCAGTTAGTGTACCTAGTTTTATAATTTCCTTTTGGATGTAGATAACACAAATGGCAAAGCATTCTTAATCTCTTTGATTTTCTGTCCTAACCTGGCGAAGATCTTTCTAGACCACCTCAAGCCGACTCGACAGTTACAGCTATTCATAGGGTGATCACAGAGTTTACTGTCCAAACAAGGCCACTTTTTGAGGGTAAAAGGACTCTATGAATAATTATCCCAAGATCATAGGCATAGAACAGAAATGTTCTGGGCGTATCTATATAGTGCTTTTCAGCTTCCTTCTCACCAACTCCCATCTCTTCACACCCCAGGTCTCTATTCCCATGTCTGCTTCTCATTCCTGTCTGTGATCACTCTGGCAATGGGCACATTTATCCACGTGTCTCTAGTTCCTAGAAGAGAACATGGCCGGTAGGAAGAGGTAGGCTATATGTACTTTTTTCTTTTAAATTGGGGATATATATATATTTTTTCTCCTTGTATACTGTGGACTTCTCCCCTTATTTCTTAAGCAAATACCACCAACACACATTGGTTTCATATTTCTGGAGATGAATCAGAAACACTTAGTGTCACAGGAAAGGAATGATTTAATAGAAATGAGTCTGACTTTGAATACGGAGAGCAGTAAGCAGAGAGTGAAATATGCTCACCTTTCCACTAAAAGTCTACTGTACCTCTTTACAGAACACTGAACAATAAGTTCTAATCTCTTTCTTCACAAGTAGTTTTTTCAGCAGCCGTACCCACAGTTCCAAGTTTATAGTAAATCAGTTGTTATAGGCAGTAATGGTAGCATAGGGGGACAGTTATGTTTGTGTCACATGCAACAAAGGGCAGCATAGGGAGGCTCCTGAGAATTCTCCACTTCTGCTGCTTTCAGAAGAATCCTTTTTCTGTCCTTTGGCCAAGGACATTTAGTGGTCCAGGTGGCTTTTTAGCAGTGTCTATTTCTGAGTAATAGTGATTTTAAAAAGAGAGAAAAAGGAAGTCCTGAATCATGAGAATAACCTAGAAAAGGCACTCATTCCCTTCTTAACATATTTAGAATATTCCACAAAGATATGAGTTAATCCTGTTTAGGTTTAAGAACTTTAGAGAAGACAAACCCAGAACTTCTTTTTCAGTGTTTAGAAGCCTCACTATCAAGAGTCTACCGCATTTTCAAACCTAAACATGTTCTGTTGCAGTGTAAGCCTATTTCATCACTATGAGGCCTCAGTGAAGGAAAGAAAGTCTTATTTCTTACTTCCCATAACTTGCTTAAAAAAAACTAGTCTCAGCTCACTATCTCAACCTTCTTTTTCTTTTAAAAGATGAAACAATTTCAGTGTTTTGACTTCCCCTTAAATATATTTTTTCAAAATTAATTTTATTTTAGTATAGCTGGTTTACAGTGTTCTGTTAGTTTCAGTTATATAGCAAAGTGACTCTTTTTTAGGTTCTTTCCCCATGTAGGTCATTATAGAGAAACGAGTAGAGTTTCCGTGTGCTATACAATAGGTCCTTTTCAGTTATCTATTTTATATATAGTAGGTGTATATGTCTGGAGTAGAAAATGGCAACCCACTCCAATATTCTTGCCTGGAAAATTCCATGAACAGAGGAGCCAGGCAGGCTGCAGTCCATGGGGTTGCAAAGAGTCAGACATGACTCTGTACATATACACAGTGGACGCACGTCAGTCCCAATCTCCCAGGTTATCCCTCCCCTTGTCTCCCATTGATAACCATAAGTTTCTTTTCTACATCTGTGACTCTGCTTCTCTTTTGTAAATAAGTTCATTTGTATCATTTTTAAAAAATTTTTCACATATAAGCAGGGTCATATGATGTGTGTCTTTCTCTGTGTAACTTTCTCTACTTAGTGTGACAGTCTCTAGGGTCATCTATGTTGCTGCTAGTGGCATTACGTCATTCTTTTTTATGGCTGAGTAATATTCCATTGTATATATGTACCACGCCTTCTTTATCCATTCATCCATTAATGGACATTTAGGTTGCTTTCATGTCTTTAATTTTAAATTTTACTGGGAGGGGTTTAATAACTTTTTTCTCTCCAAGGTGTTCATATCTAATTTCAGTTGCATTTCAAACAAACATGATTAAGTGTATGATCTATGCATAGAGGAAATAGTAGAAACATCTATATTCTTCATTGTTTCTTACATAATCAACTATTACAACTATGCTTACATCTCAGTTTTACATTTTATACTCTTGATTAACTTTCTATGCTCTACTTCTAGATGTTGTTTTCCCTTGAAACTAGCCATTCTTTATTTTCAGTCCATCAGTGACATTTACCAAGCCATAATAGATAATGGAAAATATGACTTGCAAGAAGATTTAAAAACAAAGTTATAAGCCTTGCTTTGTATGAAACAAATTTATAGAGAAAGAAGACAACTTTAAAGAGAAGAAAAAATGTGGACATTCATATTCAAGTATGTGGTGTTAGTTTAGTAAAGATGTGGAAACCAACATGTCTATATGAATGATGAGAGAGTGGGATGAGTTGCCACTTGTGATGTTTATTTTTCTTCCTCAAGAATATTAACATTACCTTTTATTTAACAACATTCTGTTGATTTTCTGTTTTAGGGAATGTTAATTTCAAATGACTCTCTTTTTTCTGAAGTGGATGGTCATATCTACGTCTTAAATTGTTGTTATTTGGAAACTGTGCATAAAAGCACTTTACTTTCAAAGCATGCATTCCCTGTCTGACATCTAAAACAGTGATTTACAACTGTTTACAATTCCTGTTGTCTCATTGCTTATGGGATTTTGTATCACTCTTCCCTGACTATTCCTCCTTAAAATATAATTTTACACTAAAATTCATTTTTTGAGATATTTGAAATGCTGCTACCAATGATTTAGAATACACTGGATTTGTTAATAGTGAAAAACATGTGTCTGTTAATCAAGGTAGTAAAAAAAACAGAATCCAAGATGACATACCATTTCTACATTTTTCCATATTGACTACTGAGTGTTCTGAGGTTCTTAGCATCAAATAAGCAGTTTAGAAATGGTTTTTGTTTGCTTGTCATTTGACACAAAACCAAAAGTTCTGCCATTTATATGGAGTTAGATCATAACTCTAGCTTTGCCTTAGTTCACCAAAGCTCTCATTGGACACATAAAGAAGACAAGGTATTATACAGCATGGCCTTAAGATGGTTAATATCTAGAGTCTGGTATTGTAAAAGGATTACCAAATAAGTTTTACCAAGGCCTCCCTAGGATAGTTTATTGTACATAGGTTAGACTGCCATGTTTATAACTTGCAGACAGTAGTATTGCTGCTGCTGCTGCTAAGTCGCTTCAGTTGTGTCTGACTCTGTGCGACCCCATAGACGGCAGCCCACCAGGCTCCTCTGTCCCTGGGATTCTCCAGGCAAGGACACTGGAGTGGGTTGCCATTTCCTTCTCCGTGATAGCAGTATTAAATGGTTGTAAATGGTAGTTTCCCAAACAGTGAGTTTCATTTTGGCAAGAAGAGACAGTGAAGTTAAACATAAAGGTATCATCACTCACAAACCAGAAGGTGAGCTAAAGCATAACTGTTTCTGGGTGATCAGCCACAGAGCACCACTCTTTTTGATCACACTATAAAGTTATGACCAACCTATATAGCATATTGAAAAGCAGAGACATTACTTTGCTGACTAAGGTCCGCCTAGTCAAGGTTATGGTTTTTCCAATGGTCATGTATGGATGTGAGGGTTGGACTGTGAAGAAAGCTGAGGACCGAAGAATTGATGCTTTTGAACTGTGGTGTTGGAGAAGACTCTTGAGAGTCCCTTGGAGTGCAAGGAGATCCAACCAGTCCATCCTGAAGGAAATCAGCCCTGGGATTTCTTTGGAAGGAATGATGCTAGAGCTGAAACTCCAGTACTTTGGCCACCTCATGCGAAGAGTTGACTCATTGGAAAAGACTCTGATGCTGGGAGGGATTGGGGGGCAGGAGGAGAAGGGGATGACAAGGATGAGATGGCTGGATGGCATCACTGACTCAATGGACGTGAGTCTGAGTGAACTCCGGGATTTGGTGATGGACAGGGAAGCCTGGCATGCTGCAATTCACGGGGTCTGAAGAGTTGGACACGACTGAGAGACTGAACTGAACTGAACTGATAGTTGATTTACAATGTTGTATTAGTTTTTGGTGTATAGCAAAGTAATTCAGTTATGTGCATATATACATATATATTCTTTTCCACTGTGGTATATAATAGGATATTGAATATAGTTCCCTGTTCTATACAGTAGAACATTGTTTATTGATTTTATATATAATAATTTGTATCTGCTAATCTCAAACTTCTTATTTATTCCTCCCCGACCCCCTTTTTCCTTTGGTAACCATAAATTTGTTTTCCAGGTCACAGAGCACCATTTATGTAAGAGTCTGAATTTCTACCATGACTTTAATTTTGAATTTCATTGAATGTAAATATAATAATGTTGTTATTAAACAGCTCATTTACTAAATTTATAGAGAAACTTTCCCCCAAATAGTATACTTAGTCTAATCTATTATTTAATCTACTCTATTATCTATTTTGACCCATATATTGCCTTTACAGAATTTTATTCTATACAAATCTTTACAGAATTTTATTCTATACAAATCTACATTATATATTTTCTAAACAGCATAATCTATTCTTATACCCAAGGTATACCGCTCCCAACATTCAGTTCCAAGAGATTCACAGAAATAACATTCATTACTTTGGGGTACATGGATGGTCTCTGGGTCCATGACTGCTAGTTAAGCAGGTCACTTCTAAGCCACTATTACATGAGTAGAAACTGCTTTATTGGGTAAGAGAACACTTTCATTTCAGAGGAACATATGATTATTTCAAAAGCAATGGCTTTCAAAAGCAATGATCCCCACTCTCATAAATATTCTCAGAAATTCGGTATTATTTCCCTCCCTCTACCCTTTTGAAAAGTAGATCTCAAAGTGAGTACTGAAAAGCACTCCTTTGGTAATAATCACCTCTTACTCTGAGTTAAAAGTTGGCAAGCAGATTTTTAGGAAGGCAGAGCAGTAGTCATTATAAAATCATTCAGTCACTAATAAACTAAAAATAAAAATGACAGTTTCTTGGCCAAAAATAGGGGAGGGCAGATGTCTGAATAAAGGTAACCTTGTGGCTGGAACCAGATGGGCCATTTGCTTCTGCTGCCTTTCGGGATGGGGGTTGTGTTTCTCTAGTTTAGTGGTGCCTAGCACTAAGGTATCATGGAAGCATCAACAAAGCTCATCTACATAATAACAAGAGATTTGAATTTATGTTAAGATAAAGGTTTTTAATTTAAAAAAGTTTTATTTTTATATTTTGATTGTTAGGTTAATAATGTGATTTTTATTTTTTTCAATTTTTATTGGGGTATAGTTTATTTACAATGTTGTGTTAATCTCAGGTGTATAACAAAGTAAATGACCATCAACAGAGGAAGATATGATACCCATCTACAATGGAATATTATGCAGCCAGAAAAAGACCAAATAATGCTATTTGTAGCAACATGGATGGACATAGAGATTGTCATATTGAGTGAAGTAAGTTAGACACAGAAAGACAAATGTCATATGATACTACTTATATGTGGAATATACAAAGGAACTTATCTACAAAACAGAAATAGAGATACAGATGAAGAAAATAAACTTATAATCACTGGGGGTTAAGAGGGAGGATAAATTAGATGATTGGGATTGACACACACACGCTCAGTTCAGTTCAGTTCAGTCGCTCAGTCGTGTCTGACTCTTGGCGACCCCGTGAATCGCAGCACGCCAGGCCTCCCGGTTCATCACCATCTCCTGGAGTTCACTCAGACTCACGTCCATCGAGTCCGTGATGCCATTCAGCCATCTCATCCTCGGTCATCCCCTTCTCCTCCTGCCCCCAATCCCTCCCAGCATCAGAGTCTTTTCCAATGAGTCAACTCTTCGCATGAGGTGGCCAAAGGCTGGAGTTTCAACTTTAGCATCATTCCCTCCAAAGAAATCCCAGGGTTGATCTCCTTCAGAATGGACTGGTTGGATCTCCTTGCAGTCCAAGGGACTCTCAAGAGTCTTCTCCAACACCACAGTTCAAGAGCATCAATTCTTTGGCGCTCAGACTTCTTCACAGTCCAACTCTCACATCCATACCTGACCACAGGAAAAACCATAGCCTTGACTAGGTGGACCTTAGTCGGCAAAGTAATGTCTCTGCTTTTGAATATACTATCCAGGTTGGTCATAACTTTTCTTCCAAGGACTAAGCGTCTTTTAATTTCATGGCTGCAGTCACCATCTGCAGTGATTTTGGAGCCCAAAAAAATAAAGTCTGACACTGTTTCCACTGTTTCCCCATCTATTTCCCATGAAGTGATGGGACCGGATGCCATCATCTTCGTTTTCTGAATGTTGAGCTTTAAGCCAACTTTTTCGCTCTCCTCCTTCACTTTCATCAAGAGGCTTTTTACCTCCTCTTCACTTTCTGCCATAAGAGTGGTGTCATCTGCATATCTGAGGTTATTGATATTTCTCCTGGCAATCTTGATTCCAGCTTGTGTTTCTTCCAGTACAGCGTTTCTCATGATGTACTCTGCACATAAGTTAAATAAGCAAGGTGACAATATACAGCCTTGACATACTCCTTTTCCTATTTGAAACCAGTCTGTTGTTCCATGTCCAGTTCTAACTGTTGCTTCTTGACCTGCATACAGCTTTCTCAAGAGGCAGGTTAGGTGGTCTGGTATTCCCATCTCTTTCAGAATTTTCCACAGTTTATTGTGATCCACACAGTCAAAGGCTTTGGCATAGTCAATAAAGCAGAAATAGATTTTTTCTGGAACTCACATATACACTAGAACATATAAAATAGATAACTAATAAGGACCTACTGTATAGTAGAGGGAGCCCTACTTAATACTCTGTAATGGCCTCTACGCAGAAAGAAGTTAAAAAGATAGACCTTTTAAACAACCCTATCAACTGTTCAGTTGATTATAGCCATATAGTCAGGCAGCTATCTCTTTTTTGGCAGGGGTAGCCAAGGCAGAAGAGGTAATATATGTGCCTTTCCTGCTGCAGTAGGATCAGACATATTCCCAGCAATTTGGTCCCACTGTTCTCATTTTTCTCATGTCACTCTATGAGAGTAAACAAAATATACACCAGGAAAGAAAAGAGCTGAAGAAGTTGCTGGGATTTCTAAGGAATAAGAACCCAAATCTTTCCTGCTTTAGGCAAGAGAACATTTTACTATTAATGAAAATAGATGGCTCCATTATAGCCGATCAAATTTCAAATACAGTTCCAAAGTATGTCTAAAAATGATCCAAAAGAAAACAAAATTCTTCCTGTTCTTAACTATAAATTCTGAAGGTTAATCCTATGTTCTCATCTTATTCCTGTTTCTTGCTCTGCCCTAGAAAGGATTAGTGTCTAACATTAAACACACAATATACAATAAAGAACATAAATAAAGAACAATGTATGCTCATAAAATTCTGAGTTCAGAGCAAAAGGAGGGTAAGCTCTTAGCCCAGCAGATGAGTCTTCCTGACAGTAAGAAAGACATGTTTCTAACTCATCCATAGAAGATTCTGAAAATGTTCTCTAATATGTCTTGAGATGAGGTTTTGGTGGTGTAAAAATCTTGTGACTAATATGGCATATTGCTGTTTTTGATTTTCCTCCTCTCTGGGACCACAGGAACATATCTAAGTATAGACAGAGGCAGGAGAGCATGTTTATCTCTTCATTAGAAGTTATATATGTTACTATATTCTATTGTAAATGAACTGGAAAGAAAAATACAAAATGCCTTGATGTGGGGATCTGATGTTACATATCCATGTATTCCTATGCTTTCTTTTTTTCCTATTCTTTCATTTTTTGTGCCCCCCCCTTTTTTTTGAGGTTTACCCTTACACTGCTAGATTATTTCTGGTGGTTGCAGCCCCTGTGACATTCCTTTGACCATCCACACTGTCTAGTTCAATACAAACTCCCAAGGGGCTTTTCTCCTACCAAAGATGGCAACTGATTGAATTAAAATGATGACTTCTGTATTATGTCATAAAAAACCTGGAGTTAAAATGAACTTCTAGTCTTATAAATAACTCCTAATTATTAGGCAAATAGATATGTGTATTTCCCTTTCTGAAGTATAACTAAAAGCCCTGCAAGTCCTAAGTTTATCTTCAGTTGTTATACTGAAATTGCATTAAGGCTGTTCCTTAAGCATTTCTTTTCTCAATTCCAACAAGAACCACCCTAAAATTTTCTATGGTATATAACAGATCATAGCAGCCCACACGAAAGCAAACGCTCAAATGTTAAGGACTTAGTGAAAATCCAGACTGGGAAAGATCTGTGAGTTACATGAAGCTTGGGTGAATTCATTCAACTGAAGAATTTATTGCTGGTCCAATGGATTAAAGGAAAAATAATGGTACTGACCCACTCAAGGGGCTTCAAGAATTTGAGGATAGTCTCTTGGCTATCTGGAAACCTGGATTATTTGTTCTGTGAGTGAGTGAAGTCGCTCAGTCGTGTCCGACTCTTTGTGACTCCATGGACTGTAGCCCACCAGGCTCCTCCATCCACGGAATTTTCTAGGCAAGAGTACTGGAGTGGGTTGCCATTTCCTTCTCCAATTTGTCCTGAGCATGACCTAAAGCTATGCAGATCTCCAAGACACTCTTATCTTCTACTTCCTGTTGTTAAAGTTCAGATTCTTGAGGTACTTTCATTATAAGGTATGGACAGGTTACACATGGGTTGAGAGCACATGACAGTTTAGAAACTAAAGTGTTGCCTTATTATTGGTTTCTCTTACAAACCTTGAAAGGTCAATATGCTATTATCTATGGCAGTTCATGGGGAAGTTGACATAATACTGCTTTAATGATTCAGTTTATAAATGGGCCATTTCACTGGTACAGCAGGGCAGACTCTAAGAAGCATTTGAAATGGTAAATAGCTTTTGTTCCAGAGAACAACCTTCTCTCTCTAAATCATTAATATTTCTTCACTATGTAGCTAAATCTCTATCACACTAGGTTGATACATAGTCTAGGAAGATTTTACTTAGAAAGTCCCAACATACAGTCTGCTTTCCACATCCATGGATGCTATTTTATGGAAGAATCTTGGACATCTATGAATTTTGGTATTTGTGGGGGTCCTGGAAAGAATCCCTCATGGAGATGAAGGGACAACTATATATATGCATTTCTACCATAAAATGGCAACAACAATTCTGGTTGAAACATCATAACCCAAGCAAAAAGAAACACCTAACATATAATAAAGTGCATCACACACACACACACATATATACATATGTATATATCAGTTCAATTCAGTCGCTCAGTCGTGTCTGACTCTTTGCAACCCCATGAACTGCAGCACGCCAGGCCTCCTTGTCCATCACCAACTCCTGGAGTCCACCCAAACCCATGTCTATTGAGTAGGTGATGCCATCCAACCATCTCATCCTCTGTCGTCCCCTTCTCCTCCTGCCCTCAATCTTTCCCAGCATCAGGGTCTTTTCAAAGGAGTCAGCTCTTGGCATCAGGTGGCCACAGTATATAGCTATATACAGATCTTCCTTGACTTATGATGAGTTACATTCTGATACATCCATCATGGAAATATCTTAAGTAAGGAATGCATTTAATACACCTAGCTACTGAATGTCACAGCTTATTCCTAGTTTATGTTGCTGCTGCTGCTGCTGCTGCTGCTAAGTCACTTCAGTCATGTCTGACTCTGTGCGACCCCACAGACGGCAGCCCACCAGGCTCCCTCGTCCTTGGGATTCTCCAGGCAAGAACACTGGAGTGGGTTGCCATTTCCTTCTCCAATGCATGAAAGTGAAAAGTGAAATTCAAGTCGCTCAGTCATGTCCGACTCTTCATGACCCCATGGACTGCAGCCCACCAGGCTCCTCCATCCATGGGATTTCCAGGCAAGTGTACTGGAATGGGGTGCCATTACCTTAAACATGTTCAAAACACATTAGCCTACAGTTAGGCAAAACTATTAAATGCAAAGCCTATTTTATAATAAAGTGTTGAATATATCTCATATTATTTACTGAATACTGCACTGAAAGTGAAAACCAGAATGGTTGTGTGGGTACATAATGGTTGTAAGCATATCTCTTTACCCTCATGACTGTGTGGGTGATTGGGAACTGCGGTTCACTGCCACACCCACCATCGGGAGAGTGTGTTGTATTGCATATCATTAGCCCAGAAAAAGATCAAAATTCAAGATTCAAAGTAACATTTCTACTGAATATATATTGCTTTTGCACCATTGTAAAGTCAAAAAATTGTTAAGTGGCACCATTATAAGTCTGTCTTTAAAACCCACCAAATCAAGACTGTGCAACAATGCTGTTGACTTCAGTTTCATTTTAGCAATTATTTTAGATTCCTCTTTTTGTACATAGAGAGGAAAATGACATCATATAAATGAAGCAAACAGGAAAGTGCAGAGGGCGAATGCAAGATGCTCATATACTGTCTACAAAGTGTTTCCAGTTGTGAAAGATTTGACATGCTAATATCCACTCATTTGGACTCGTTACTGAGACACTAAGAGCTTGATAGCTGGCAGGCACTACATTTAAGTGCGGTTACAGAGGCCCCCAAATATTGACAGAGTGCCAGATTCTAAGAAACTATTGATGTACACAGCCGGCCACAGCTCCAGACACCTCTCAGACAGAGTCTTTAAATGTCACAGATAAATGAATTTTCATGAAACCGGGAGAGAGAAAGGAAGGACAAGAAGAAAGAACACAGAATTGGAAGCAGGATAAGAAGAAAAAGAATAAAATCAGTTTTAAACCATTGACATGAAAGCATGTGGCATCTCTTCTCTAAAGAGCCTTACAAAGGCTGAGAATCAAGCCTTCTGAAGGCATTCTGTGTTACCAAATGCTAAATCACCTTGAATAATTTCATTGTGTTTTTAAAAAGTTAAGGGAGATACATGATAAAGAACAGCTTCAACAAACCATTTCTGCACAAAACATAGTTCAAATGTAAATACTGCAGAACTCAATGTTGAAAAATTCAAAATAAAATAAAGGAACATAAAATAAAATCAGGGAACCATGGGTACATGTAAACATCAGAACAACTTCTAAGCTGTTCTCTATGTATATTAGAGGTTAAAAATCAAGGTACCATGAAATTTGTTTTTCGCCAAGGCACAGATGCATCCTCTGACAGTCTCCTTTCCATAGTCCTACTGAAAGCAATGACACCTAGTGAGTTTATAACAAGACACTGAGGAATACTTTCCTTCTTTACTTCTCTCTCCCTGACCTTCCACAGAAAACATCTACCAGGGAAATATACGAGGTAAGTTGACACACGGTAACAGAAATGAGCCATGGTTGTAACTAGAACAACCAAGTGTTCCTTAGAAATCATGTGTAACTCAATACATTTTAAATGTAAATGAAGCTTTCTCACTTTGAAATTCCCCCATCTGCTGAGAGGGCCTTCCCTTGACCTTGATGCACGGTGTCATTAAAAGCAACCACATTTTCAAGATTAGAATAGTTAGAACATGGTTTGCTTGTGCATTTACTTCTCCATATTAGAGTTGTGCAATCTCCACATTTTACAGAGAGCAATCATGCCAATGCCCACAAACAAAATTCTTCCTCCTATTCAAAAGCACGTGGGTAATTATTTTTTTAACTTACCTACTGAAAGCAGTGACACCTAGTGAGTTTATAACAAGACACTGAGGAATACTTTCCTTCTTTACTTCTCTCTCCCTGACCTTCCACAGAAAACATCTACCAGGGAAATATACGAGGTAAGTTGACACACGGTAACAGAAATGAGCCATGGTTGTAACTAGAACAACCAAGTGTTCCTTAGAAATCATGTGTAACTCAATACATTTTAAATGTAAATGAAGCTTTCTCACTTTGAAATTCCCCCATCTGCTGAGAGGGCCTTCCCTTGACCTTGATGCACGGTGTCATTAAAAGCAACCACATTTTCAAGATTAGAATAGTTAGAACATGGTTTGCTTGTGCATTTACTTCTCCATATTAGAGTTGTGCAATCTCCACATTTTACAGAGAGCAATCATGCCAATGCCCACAAACAAAATTCTTCCTCCTATTCAAAAGCACGTGGGTAATTATTTTTTTAACTTGCAGCAGTGTGGTTTTGAGAAGCCTCACTTGCCTTATTACTAGCATCATAGTAAGTCTTGATATATTAATGAATTACTTTTCTTCATCTGATCCTTTTCTGGGTACTAGGGACATTAGAAGTTACTTGAAGAATAAAGTTCCACAGCTCAAATACGCTAAAGGAGTTTTGTTTTTGCATCAACTTTTCAATCACTTTTTAGTGCTTTTATTTTTATGATAGGAGATAAATTGAATTCCTTCCATGAGAAAAATAATTATTTTCTGTGTTTTTAAAGTCTTTTATTTTGAAGACAAAATTAGCTTTAACTCAAGTGAAAAATGCTGTAAAATCTCAGATACTGTAATCAGTGACTGTATTAAAGCTCTCAAGAAGTATGCCAACTTCCATGTGAGGCCACAATTCAGCCAGAAGAGACATTCTCCACCTTACCTCTGGCCATTCTAATATTT
>SJYX01012120.1:569608-589312 GCA_006410675.1 Oreotragus oreotragus
GTATGGATGTGAGGGTTGGACTGTGAAGAAGGCTGAGCGCCAAAGAATTGATGCTTTTGAACTGTGGTGTTGGAGAAGACTCTTGAGAGTCCCTTGGACTGCAAGGAGATCCAACCAGTACATTCTGAAGGAGATCAACCCTGGGATTTCTTTGGAAGGAATGATGCTAAAGCTGAAACTCCAGCACTTTGGCCACCTCATGCGAAGAGCTGACTCATTGGAAAAGACTCTGATGCTGGGAGGGATTGGGGGCAGGAGGAGAAAGGGACGACCAAGGATGAGATGGCTGGGTGGCATCACAGACTCGATGGACATGAGTCTGAGTGAACTCCGGGAGATGGTGATGGATAGGGAGGCCTGGCATGCTGCGATTCATGGGGTCGCAAAGAGTTGGACACGACTGAGCGACTAAACTGAACTGAACTGAACTGAAGGTCTAGCAAATATGTAAAAATGGGCATTAAAATGTTCTGATTATAAAAGTATTGATAATAATCATCCTCAAATATTTAGCAACTAACTAAACACCCATGGTATACCCCTACAAGGAATACCATGAAGTTGTTAAGGAGAATGAAGTAGGTTTATATGCTGTATGACAAGATATAAGACATATACTGTATAGTCTCTCTTGTATGAAGAACATGAGGACACATATAGATACAAACTGGCACAAACATAAATACTGTTTGTGGGGAGGATTATGAGACATTTAAGACTGGAGGGATGAGGAGAATTTTACTTGATGCTGGGAAAGACTGAGGGCAAGAGGAGGAGAGGAGGACGTGGTTGGATGACATTACTGACTCAAGAGACATGAGTTAGAGCACAATCTCTTGTATGAAGAACATGAGGACACATATAGATACAAACTGGCACAAACATAAATACTGTTTGTGGGGAGGATTATGAGACATTTAAGACTGGAGGGATGAGGAGAATTTTACTTGATGCTGGGAAAGACTGAGGGCAAGAGGAGGAGAGGAGGACGTGGTTGGATGACATTACTGACTCAAGAGACATGAGTTAGAGCACATGCTGGGAGACAGTGGAGGACAGGCGAGTCTGCTACTGCTGCTGCTAAGTCGCTTCAGTCGTGTCCGACACTGTGTGACCCCATAGATGGCAGCCCACCAGGCTCCCCCGTTCCTGTGGTTCTCCAGGCAAGAACACTGGAGTGGGTCAGGTAAGCTTAGTGTGCTGCAATTCATGGACTTGCAAAGAGCTGGACATGACTTAGTGACTGAACAACAGATATTTTTTCAATTACATGTTTAAAAATTAATGCCAAAGTGCTGGAAAGACTGGATAACTACATGTAAAAACATGAAATTAGAACATTCTCTGTAACACCATAAGCAAAAATTAATTCAAAATATATTAAAGACCTAAATGTAAGACCAGATACTATAAAATTCCTAGAGGAAACCATATGCAGAACACTCTTTTACATAAATTGCAGTAGCATGATTTTTGGATCTGTTTCCTAAAGTAAATAAAATAAAAAACAAAACTAAACAAATTGGACCTAATTAAACTTAAAAGCTTTTGCACCGAGAAGGAAATCATCAACAACATGAAAAGACAACCTACTGAATGGGAGAAAATATCTGCAAATGATACAACCAATAAGGGATTAATATTCAATGTATACAAACAACCCATACAACTCAACACACACACACACACACAAACCTGATTAAAACAAAAAAATGAGTAGAAAATTGAATAGACATTTTTCCAAAGAGCACATGTAGATGACCAATAGGCATATGAAAAGCTGCTCAACATTGTTAATCATCAGGGAAATGCAAATCAAAACCACAATGAGATATCATCTCATACCTGTCAAAATGGCTATCACCAAAAAGAACACAAATAACAAATGTTGGAGAGGATGTGTAGAAAAGGGAAGCCTACTATGTTGTTGGTATAAATGTAAATTGGTGCAGCCACCGTGGAAAACAGTATGGAGGTTCCTCAAAAAACTAGAAACAGAACTACCATATGACCCAGCAATTCGACTCATGGGTATATATCTGACAAAAACAAAAAAACTAATTTGAAAAGATCAATGCATCTCACTGTTCACAGCATTAGTCATAATTGGCAAGATATGGAAACAACGTAAGTGTCCATCAACAAATAAATAAAGAACAGGTGGCATGTATATACATTATACGTATATTATATATGTGGCTGCACACAGTGGAATATTGCTTAGTCATAAAAGAAAGAAAGTTTGCCATTTGCAACAATATGGATAGACTTGGAGGCCATTAGGCTAAGTGAAACAAGTCTGAGAGAAAGGCAAATACTGTATGATATCACTTATGTGTGGAATCTAAAAAACACAATTAGTGAATAAAACAAAAAGGAAGGCTCAGATATAGAGAAAAAACTAGTGGAAACTGGGGTTACCAGTGGGGAGAAAGAAGGGGGTAGGGGCAATAAGGGGTAGGGAATTAAGAGGTAAAAATGCTTAGTATAAAATAAACTACAAGGATACATTGTACATAGGGAATGTAGCCTACATTTTATAACTATAAATGGTTATAACATTTAAAAGCTGTGATTACTATATTATACACCTATAACTTACATAATATTGTACATCAACTCTATTTCAATTTTAAAATTAATGCCAATAAGGATATCTGAGTGCAAAGTTATGAAAGAACTTTTTCCTTGTTTTTCTCTGTATTAAAAAACAACATAGGAACTAAAAAAATCTTCAAAATAAATTATGTAAAAGTAATTCAGGTTAGTTATAAGAAATTTGAAAGCACTAAAAAAACATAAATAAAGTAAAAAACAAAACAAAACATAATTCTCTGACCCAACAGTAGCCACTGTTGAATTTTTGGTAGGTTGTGCCCAGTTTGCAAAGTCTCTTCTCTGTTCTACTTTAGAAATTAAGAAGGATCCTTTTAATTCTTTTAGGCAGAGGGACACAAAAGAGTTTCAGATGTTTTGCTCTATAGCTTCCTGGACACTCTCCAATACTACACTTAAAAAAAAAATTCTAGGACATTCTTGGAGCAGCATAAGCTATATGTGACACTCCTCAAAATTTCACAGGTCTTCCTTCATCTGGTATTGCTCTCTGAAAAGCGTGATCCGGGTGCCACCTCCTGATCTCCACAGAGTTGGAGCTGAGGGGACCTCATGATGCCCAATAATTATTGTAATATTTGCACTTAAATCATTTCTGGTGGACTCAGAAATGCTCTGTTCTGAACACACAGAGCTGCTTCTCTGAAAGGTATCAGGCCTTATAAGATCTTGAAAAGTGAAGGAAGAACACAGACATAGAGGTGATATACTTTTTTTTTTTTAAGCAACGGACCTAATGATTACAACACTTTTATTTGCTCAGGATCATTTTCTGAAAAAGGGTATTAACCCTCTCTTCCATGTAGACACAAGAGTATCACCGTTACTGTATATCCTTTAAGTACTTTATCCTCCTCTCAACAAATTTAAGCATCTTCCACCTTCATTGTTGCTGTTCTTGAAATTAAGAAAAGACTAACAATCATTATCTTTATTATGTGTAATGTCCACTGATTGCTCTGTGGGTTAGGCAGTTTACTTACAGTATTTCATTTAATTCTCAAAATACTCCTTTTGGTTATTATTATTACTCCTTTATTACAGATGAAAAATCTCAGATTCAAGAATATTGAAAAACTGCCAAGTGTTACAAATCTAGTAAGAAGCAGATGAAGACTCAAATCTATACCAGACTGATTTCAAACCTTACTTAAGATTATTTTCCAGATTAGATTTATGTGACTCCTTATTCACAGGTGCAAATCATGCCCAGAGTTTTCTTCTCTCTTCATTATCTTTCTAAAACTCGTGTGTGTGTGTGTGTGTGTGTGTGTGTGTGTGTGTGTGTGTGTGTGTGTGTGTGTAGGAGAGAGAGAGAAAGAAAGAGAGCCTCAGATAAAATGTCATAAAATTTCTCTAGAACTCCATTTTCCTCACCTCTAAAATTGATAGCATCTACCTCAGAGGTTTATTGTGAGGACCAAATGAGATAATATAAGTGAAAACACTTAGTATACCTAAAATAAAACATCATCATTATTGCTGTACAAGTTTCCCTCCTTTGCATAATGGATGTGTTCTAGAGAAGGTGATTATGAAAATGTATAGGCTTAACTTCTATTATCAAATCACAGAGCAATTGCATTATAAAATCATAGAAAAAAAGACTCATAACAGATTGAGAGGAAGACTTGATGTAAGGCAGGGGTTTGGGTAGCGGTTGGGTCTATGAAAGTCATACTGGGAGCAGTCTGTGTGTTGGCAGCACTTTCTAGATTCTCTTATCTCCCTCTCCTCAGCCTCCTTGGTCTAGTAATTTCTCAGCTCAGTTACTCTAGCAGTTTTCTGAGATGTTTTCCTTCTTTTCCTTTGTCTGGTGATGAGGCCCAATGGAATTTGTATGCCCACAGTATTTCACCTGATGGCCCTATCTCACACATGATACAGAATAGTTAGAAATTCCCTTTAACTTGAGATTTCCAACTAAATTTGCTAGTGCCTTATTTTCTCTGAATGTTTAGTTATAAGTTTCAGTCATATGTATTAATCATATTTTCATTAGCTTCCTCATGTTTATTATTTTCAAAGGCTTCTGGGTCAGAAACTATGTCTTCTACTTTTTTGGGAACCCTACACTTACTAGTGAGTCCTATAAATAAAATGAAACTTTAAATAGTACTGACTTCACCTTCAAATCATAACTAAACCTGACTCTGGGCTTGGAGTGCTATTTCCTCCCTGTAGTCTCATCAGATATGAGTGTGTCACACTACTAACTGAGGCTAACCTATATGCTCCCACACTTCACTTCTAACAGCTGGCTGCGTCTCAGTACTTGCCTTTTCTTGAGGTACCAGGACTTATTGTCATATCGATGCTTTAGTTTTCTCAGCCCATCTTTTACATGTGGAAAATATTCAGAAAGAATGGAATTTTAAAAATAAACCATGTGCTGTCCAGATCTTAGGACAAGCTGTGATGTTTGAAAGCATCAGATTCAACTAATCAAAGGCATGGAAGCCTTATTAAATGTATTCTCTTTAGAGCTCAGGTAGGAAACAAGATCCAACCTCAGCATACCAATGGGTATCAAGTGAGAGAGGTCGGCAGAGCCTGCACCCTTAGGAGGTAGTTTGGATATGAGTGTGGAGTCTTAGCCATTGGGCCACCAAGGAAGTCACATTAGATACATCAGCTATAAGTATTCTTAATTTCTAAAAGGAAACCTTGTTTCAGATTACCTTCCATATGGAGAAGGAAATGGCAACCCACTCCAGGATTCTTGCCTGGAGAATCCCAGGGACAAAGGAGCCTGGTGGGCTGCCATCTATGCGATCGCACAGAGTCAGACACGACTGAAGCGACTTAGCAGCAACAGCAGCACATATGATAGCAGCTTGGAAGCCACCAGACAGCCTCACTAGATCAGTTCTAGATCAATCCAAACAAGGCTCATTAATATTTTATTTAATCTTTTTCATAAGACTATGGGATCTACTCAGGCCCACTTTTGTTTTACTGCTTGTTCATTTTCCCACATCAGTCCTCTCCCTCCCCCCCATTTTACCATTCATCCATTTATTCAGTATACAAAAATATTAAACACCTAAGAGGATGGGTATACAGATAGGTGATTGATAAATAGATCAATCAATCAATAGATAGATAAATAAATAGCAGATGGCTGGCTTGACAAAATATATGAGAAGTGACCTTAAGAAATGGTTAAGGAAAGAGATTTCAGATAGAAAATCCCTTAAACCAGGTATTAAAGGATAGATGGGATTTCAAAGTATACAAAGGGAAGATAAATCATTTCAAGAAGAATAAATTGTATGAACAAAAAGGTCATCATTGGGAAAAGCAAATCATTTGGTTTGTGAAAGAGAGTAGCAAGAATAAACTGGTAATATTTAGGCAAATTAGGGCTAGATCACAGGGGAACTTGAGTGACAACCAGCGAACATCACTCAGTTAATAAACTACATCTGAAGGAAGTTCAGTAAACAACTCAGAAGTATTATAATTTTAATAGACAGTATTTACTATATCACAGACTCTGCGGTTTGGGGTTCCATGGGGGAGATGCTACATTAGTAGTAGAGAAAAGGTCCTCATAGCTATTGAGTCTTATTTCAGCTAAGGTTCCAACTATTAAGATTAATCATATCACATGACTTAAACAAGAATCTTACCAGCACCTAATCACATTGACATTGGTCCTTCATTCTCAATAATAAAATGCAAGAATAGTAGAGTGGGTTGCCATTCCCTTCTCTAGGGGGTTTTCCCAACCCAGGGATAGAATTCAGATCTCTTGCATTGCAGGTGAATTCTTTACCATCTGACCCACCAGGGAAGCCCAATAAATTGAATAGTGTTGCCTAAAGGCTGATGAATCTGGCTTCAATGGGAGAGCTGAGTAACTTGGGCACGTGTGAGATGTCTGTAGTCAAGTTTGACACAAGCTGAACTTGAATAGAGCTAATATGTTCACACACAATTTGTTACTTACATATGTTTAGCTCTGGTTCTTTCTATGATACAGAAGGTCATTTCAATGCATTTGGAACTTTAAGATATCCTCACATATTCTTCAAAGTTTATTGCTAAATGTGTAGGATTCTTTGACTTTAGTCATCCAAGAAACACCCCTTTCCTAGTACTTCCTTTCCCCCTATCTCTTTCTTGTTCTTTATAGTACTTTCAGTCCTCTGATATGCTTTATATTTTGCGTGTATTTGTTTATTTTCTGCCCTTCTCCTCCAAATATTAGCACTTTGAAGATGAGGTGGTTTTTTTTTTTTTCTATGTGTCTGTTTGTTCACTGCTGTAATGCCAGTATCGAAGACAGATACTTGTCGAAAGACCATTTTTGAAAATGAAGGTAAAATATAGAAGTTCAGTTCAGTTCAGTTCAGTTCAGTCGCTCAGTTGTGTCTGACTCTTTGCGACCCCATGAATCGCAGCATGCCAGGCATCCCTGTCCATCACCAGCTCCTGGAATTCGATCAGACTTACATCCATCGAGTCAGTGATGCCATCCAGCCATCTCATCCTCTGTCGTCCCCTTCTCCCCTCGCCCTCAATCACTCCCAGCATCAGAGTCTTCTCCAATGAATCAACTCTTCACATGAGGTGGCCAAAGTACTGAAGTTTCAGCTTCAGCATCATTCCCTCCAAAGAAATCCCAGGACCGATCTTCAGAATGGACTGGTTGGATCTCCTTGCAGTCCAAGGGACTTTCAACAGTTTTCTCCAACACCATAGTTCAAAAGCATCAATTCTTCGGTGCTCAGCTTTCTTCACAGTCCAACTCTCACATCCATACATGACCACAGGAAAAACCATAGCCTTGACTAGACAGACCTTTGTTGGCAAAGTAATGTCTCTGCTTTCCAATATGCTATGTAGTTGGTCATAACTTTCCTTCCAAGGAGTAAGCGTCTTTTAATTTCATGGCTGCAGTCACCATCTGCAGTGATTTTGGAGCCCCTAAAAATAAAGTCTGACACTGTTTCCATTGTTTCCCCATCTATTTCTCATGAAGTGATGGGAGCAGATGCCATGATCTTTGTTTTCTGAATGTTGAGCTTTAAGCCAACTTTTTCACTCTCCACTTTCACTTTCATCAAGAGGCTTTTTAGTTCCTCTTCACTTTCTGCCATAATGGTGCTGTCATCTGCATATCTGAGGTTACTGATATTTCTCCTGGCAATCTTGATTCTAGCTAGCTTGTGCTTCTTCCAGCCCAGCATTTCTCATGATGTACTCCGCATAGAAGTTAAATAAGCAGGGTGACTATACAGCCTTGACATACTTCTTTTCCTATTTGGAACCATTCTGTTGTTCCATGTCCAGTTCTAACTGTTGCTTCCTGACATGCATTTAGATTTCTTAAGAGGCAGGTCAGGTGGTCTGGTATTCCCATCTCTTTTGGAATTTTCGACAGTGTATTGTGATCCACACAGTCAATATGGATAATGATATGATATGATATGATATGATAATGAATGATATGATAATGACTATGGTTTGGCATAGTCAATAAAACAGAAATAGACGTTTTTCTGGAATTCTCTTGCTTTTTCGATGATCCAGCGGATGTTGGCAATCTGATCTCTGGTTCCTCTGCCTTTTCTAAAACCAGCTTGAACATCTGGAAGCTCATGGTTCACGTATTGCTGAAGCCTGGCTTGGAGAATTTTGAGCATTACTTTACTAGCATGTGAGATGAGTGCAATTGTGCGGTAGTTTAAGCATTCTTTGGCATTGCCTTTCTTTGGGATTGGAATTAAAACTGACCTTTTCCAGTCCTGTGGCCACTGCTGAGTTTTCCAAATTTGCTGGCATATTGAGTGCAGCACTTTCACAGCATCATCTTTCAGGATTTGAAATAGCTCAACTGAAATTCCATCACCTCCACTAGCTTCATTTCTAGTGATGCTTTCTAAGGCCCATTTGACTTCACATTCCAGGATGTCTGGCTCTAGGTGAGTGATCACACCATCATGACTATCTTGGTCTTGAAGATCTTTTTTGTATAGTTCTTCTGTGTATTCTTGCCACCCTCTTCTTAATACGTTCTGCTTCTGTTAGGTCCATACCATTTCTGTCCTTTATCTAGCCCATCTTTGCATGAAATGTTCCCTTGGTATCTCTAATTTTCTTGAAGAGATCTCTTATCTTTCCTATTCTGTTCTTTTCCTCTATTTCTTTGCACTGATCACTGAGGAAAGTTTTCTTATCTCTTCTTGCTATTCTTTGGAACTCTGCATTCAGATGCTTATAGCTTTCCTTTTCTCCTTTGCTTTTCATTTCTCTTCTTTTCACAGCTATTTGTAAGGCCTCCTCAGACAGCCATTTTGCTTTTTTGCATTTCTTTTCCATGGGGATGGTCTTGATCCCTGTCTCCTGTACAATGTCACAAACCTTAGTCCACAGTTCATCATGCACTCTATCAGATCTAAAATATAGAAGATGGTGAGCCAATACTAACTAGAGTGTGGGAAAATAAACTTTTCTACATAAAACTTCCATTCAAAAATTCACAAGCTATATCATTTGAAACCATCATCAGCTAATGACTTCATGAACTAATTTTCTATAGAACATATTTTAAAATTTTATCTATTTGCTTTTTTTTTTTTACTGTTTTTGAAATAACAATTTCATTCTTTCCACTGACTGCAGATGGAAATCATAGCAAGGAGAGATGCTTTGGGGTACAGCAGATCAATTCAGGACTTCTGACTCCAGGGGCTAGGTTCTATGCATGATTTTATACCAGCTTTTAATTCATAATTAATAAGATTTTAGTGCTGAATTGCATAGGATACTAGAATTTGAACCAATAAATAATGTCATTAGCTTGTAGCCTCTGCTAGAACATGGTTTTCTCGCAGAAACAAAGAAACAAACAGCAATCCAGAAAGAAGAAAGGTGAAGACCTTGAAAGGCTAAACATGGCTATTCTTAATTTTCCTTTTAAAATACAGATTGGCCTTTTCATAGTAATTATATTGATGCTTTTGGGAGAGAATGAAAGTGTTAGTAACTCAGTTGTGTCTGACTCTTTGTGACCCTATGGACAGCAGCCCACTGGGCTCTTCTGTCCATGGAATGCTCCAGGCAAGAATACTGGAGTGGATTGCCATTTCCTCCTCCATGGGATCTTTTCAACTCAGGGATCGAACCCAGGTCTCCTGCATTGCAGGCAGATTTTTTACCCTCTGAGCCACCAGATAAACCCCTGGAAGAGAGGAATGAGATTTAGTATATAATGCAAATGATGGGCTTCCCTGGTAGCTCAGCTGGTAAAGAATCTGCCTGCAACATAGGAGATCCTGGTTCCATTCCTGGTCAGGAAGCTCTCCTGGAGAAGGGACAGGCTAACCATGCCAGTATTTGGGGGCTTCCCTGAAGTCTGAGATGGTAAAGAATCTGCCTGTAACGTGGGGGACCTGGGTTTGATCCCTGGGTTGGGAAGATTTCCTAGAGGAGGGCATGGCAACCCACTCTAATATTCTTGCCTGTAGAATCCCCATGGACAGCAGGCTACAGTCCATGGAGTTGCAAAGAGTTGGACAGGACTGAATGACTAAGCACAGCACACACAGCACATGCAAATGATAGCAGGTCAGCCATAGCTTATCAAGCTCTGGGAACATTATGGCTTTTCCTTCCTAGGTCCTCTTTTATTCTGAAAATATCTTTTGGATTAGAAATATCATTCAATAGATTTCATTTTCAGTACAAAAATCTAAACTATCAAAGTGTCAAAAGAAAACATTGACAAATCCTTTCATAATCTTGGCAGGGGAAGGACTGTTTACCTGACTCAGTATCTAGAAGGCATAATAGAAAAGACTGGTAAATCTGATTATATTAAAAGCAAAGTTCTGTATGGCAAAAATATATATCTCATAAGCAAAGTAATTAAAAAAAAACAAATTGGGAAAAATATTTGCAACTCCTATAGGAAAAAATAGCAATAAATCAATAAGAAAAAGATCAAAGGTATAGAAAAGACAAAAGGTAAATGCTGCTACTGCTAAGTCGCTTCAGTCGTGTCCGACTCTGTGCGACCCCATAGACGTCAGCCCACCCAGCTCTCCTGTCCCTGGGATTCTCCAGGAAGAATACTGGAGTGGGTTGCCATTTCCTTCTCCTATGCATGAAAGTGAAAAGTGAAAGTGAAGTCGTGTCTGACTCCTAGCGATCCCGTGGACTGCAGCCTACCAGGCTCCTCCATCCATGGGACCTTGCCAGCAAGAATACTGGAGTGGGTTGCCATTGCCTTCTCTGTCCAGTAAAAAAACAGTTACCAAAATCATTAAAACATGTTAAAAGATTCTTGGCATCACTCATGATAAGGAAAAGGCAAATTGAAAATACAGTGAGATATCATCTTTTACCTACACAATTGGCAAAAATCCAAAATTAAAAAAAAATACTACTTTGTTGAGGCTGGGAGTATAAAAAGGCACTTTCATATATTGCCAATGGGAGTACTCAGCAATACAACCCCTGTCGAGATCCATTTGGTAAAATTTCTCAAAATTTAAGATGCATGTAATCCTTTGACCAACAATTTTACTTCTGAGAATTTATCCTGCAAAAAATCTGCACATCTATGAAATGATTTATGTACAAGGTTGTTCACTGGAGCATTGTTTGGAATGACAAAAAATGTTTATAAATAGGAATTGGTAGAATAAACTATGATACATTTACATAATGGAATACTGTGCAACTGAATAAAAGATTAATGTAGCTCTCTATGTACCAGTATGAAAAGATCTCCAAGATGTAGTGAAGAATGCAAGATTGAGAAGTGCATTGAAAATTCATTGAAATATGTGAGATGGCTAATTCAAGAATAATCTCATATAAAAGTGAAAATGAAGTGTCTTAGCTGTGACAAAAAGGTTCCCTTGCTCCCCCATCTTTTAGCCAGTGGTGTAGCTAATATTTGGTGTAGCTAATATTGGTGTAGCTAATATTTGGGCAAATGTGGCCAGTGTTCAGCATCCCTGGGACTCTATCACGTTGAATCATAAAATGCTCTAGGTTCTTCCCTCCCTAGCTCTGTAGCTTTCTTATGATATTATTAGACACCTGCTCCTTTCTAAATCCAATAGAGTTATTAGTAAAAATCTAAAATAACATAAAATGTTTCAACCGTGAACTTGTTGGGACAAATCCCATCTAAAAGTCTGGCGTGATTCCCAATATGTTCTACTTTCCATGTGTTGAGTGGAAAAGATCTAGTAATCCACTTGTTACTATAAAAGAAAAAGAAAACGCATTCCTCTAGGAGTTTACATGTATGAGATTATTGAAAATAATGGGTATAATATATTCATCTGATAATATTTATCAAGATTCTAAAATGCTCAGGTGATGTCTGAGCACTGAAAGTAGCCATGAAGTTATTAACGTGAGACAGAATATAGCATTAGGCTGATGATGTATGCTGAATACTTTGGAAGCTTATATAATCAGTGCATTATGATTAATAATAAATTTAATAGCAGCAGCCTAATTGTCAAATAAGCAACACATTCATTCACTAGTCAGAAATTATAACAGTAGTCCAACAACCCATTTCCCCAAAGATTTCCTCATATTTGTAGTCAGACTGCTATTTGGAAGAACCCAGAGATCACAGAAAAAAGCAGGGGTTACACTCCTAAGTTTGATTTCCTATTTCCTTTGGGTCATTAGTTATTTTGGTAAACGGGTAACCAGTGGGTTATCCATTCTGGGTCGAAATGTCTTCCTCTGTGTTCTGTTATTTATTTTAGGCAATTATTTTAAAACAATGAGGTAAGTAGGTAGAGAGTATTGATTGATTCTTCATTAGTAAAACATCCAGTATATCTGGGTATTTTGCTAACATTAAAGGTACAAAGATGAAGGATACAGTGCAGGCGTGCATACCAAGTCGCATCAGTCGTGTCCAACTCTTTGTGACCCTATGGACTGTGGCCCAGCAGGCTCCTCTGTCCATGGGATTCTCCAGGCAAGAATACTGGAGTGGGTTGCCATTTCCTCCTCCAGGGGATCTTCCCAACCCAGGGATCGAACCCATGCTTCCTGCAGCTCCTGCACTGCAGGTAGATTCTTTACCGCTGAGCCACCTGGGAAGCCCAAAGGATACAGTGTGTGTGTGTGTGTAGTTGCTCAGTCAGGTCCGACTCTTCGCAGCCTTTTGGACTTTAGCCCACTGGGCTCCTCAGTCCGTGGGATTCTCTAGGCAAGACTACTGGAGTGGGTTGCCATTTTCTTCTCCAAAAGATACAGTACTTGCCCTCAAATATTTTGGTCTATTGTTGAGAATGTAAAATAAATATGCAAATAATTATAATATGGGGGTGATCCCTGCTATAAATGAGTTAAGTGCAAATCACCATGGGAAAACAGAGGTACGGGACACTGACTTTTAGTGAGGTGAGGTGGAAAGGGAGACAGGTAGAGGCAACAGAAAAAAAAAAATTTACAGAAAAAGGCAGAATATAGTCTATGGAGGGAACTGCAGGTGGCTCCAAACAGAGCTCTGGGTAACATTTGGAAATAGCAGGAAATGAGGCTTCAGGGGTGGGTAGAGCTCATCCAGGTTGTGATGGAAGTACCACTTTAGATAAGATGATCAGGGAAGGCTGAGACCTGAATGAAGAGAGTCAGCCATGCAAAACTCACCAAGAAGAGCATTCCCTGCTGAGAACTGTACTTAGTGTACAGATAAGTCTATTCCAAGGAGTGGTTAGAGGGCTGCTGCTGCTGCTGCTGCTAAGTCACTTCAGTCGTGTCCGACTCTGTGTTAGAGGGTTAGGGTTCTGATTCCTGGTTGTCAGAGATGAGCAAAACTATTCCAAATACTATTCCCCTGACTTTTATCTAATCTCATTTGTTGTCTCTGGAACCATGGCTCTTTCCCATCAATGAATTCATTCAGTCCCTGTAATCAACTCTGATTAGTGTTGTTTAACATCAATCTTTTCTACTTTTTTTTCAAAGAAAGATACCAGTCAGTTCTGCACACCCCTGCTTGTTAAAAGCAGCACCTCTCCTGCTGACTTACCATTCTCTTAATCAAAAGGGCAGGAGGAGGCAGTTGGGATTCACTTTTCTTTTTTTTTTCCTTTCAAAGTACACAAATGTCAACTTCCTCAAGGATGTTTGGCATAGCAGAGTTCAGTCATGTAACGTACAAAGTCAACTTGATCAAAAGGTTGCAGGCTGCCCACTGCTGAAATGGAGGGAGAAAAGGAAACTGAGGATTTCTCTGAAGTGTGAATGAGTGCAGAGGCCACTGTCACATGTGTATTTACACTGAGGACATGCTGAGCCGACAAGGGAGCTCAGGAAATGTATACCTCTATATGCTTCTCTATCTGCACCTTTGAAACTCAAGCCACATTCTGTTTTCTTTCCTACTTTTATTGTTATCTCCAGCTAAGGACTTTCTCTTTAGGTTTGTAGCAACCCCAAGTCATGGACATGTATAGTATTTAAAAAATTATTTTGACTGCCAGTCTCCCAATGTTTAGCTGAAGAGTATAACCATCCTTGCCCCCATGAACTTGAAAGTGTCAGCATGGAGAACATGTTGTTCATTCATTCACTCATACCTTCTCTTACTCTTAACAAATCAGTATCCACTATGTGGCTGGCAATAGGACAAACCCTTGTCAACAGTTCCCATGGAAGACACTTCTGTCAAAAGCAGAAAATAAATTTTCCAAAGAGTTTATTATTTTAGATTAAACCATAACTCAATTTGATTTCAGAAATAGGTAATAAATCTGTAAACAATACTTAGGGATATGTCTAAACCTGAATACACATTCCCATTAAGCTCAGAAGTCATCATATATGGTCCCAAACAAAGAAGTTATTTCATGTTTGTAACACTGTAGAGTTGGTATAGTTCACAAAGAACATTTTGTGCAAGCTCAACATTGTTATAATGTGAAAAAAAGTGACAAGAAGGGGCAAGGTCACACAGAGCTCTGAGTTCCAGCCAGAACTAGAATTCAAGCTCCAAATTCCTAACCTAAGGACTTTTATTTCATTTATTAGGTAGGTCTGAGGGATGGGGAAAAGAGGGATACAAAGTCTTAAGGTCACTGATATGGAGGGACAAGGAGAGACAAAAGATGTTAAAAAATCACTGGCCTAAAGAAAGGCTCTCCTTTACTTTCTTGAAATGCCTCTCAAATCTTGGGAAGAATATAAGAAGTATGTATATAAGATCATCATTCCTACCTCTTTATATGTTCTGAAAAAAATCTCAGAGCTGTATTTCCCAAAATTCCTTGATCATAAACATCAACTGGGTTTCTTGCTTCAGATACAAATGCCAAGGTCACTCCACGGAAGTTCCTGATTCTCTAGGTCTGGCTCGGGGGAGGGCGGACTCAAACAATGGGTATATTTCAGAGGTGGCTCTGATGATTCTTAATATCTGGGGAAACAATGTCCTAGACAAACCTTTGCCACAGCAGCTAGAAAATTCTTCATTCCTAATGAATTGTCCCATTTCAATGTTTCTGTTGTGACTTTTAAGCAAATGCAGGCGGAGAAGGTGATGGCACCCCACTCCAGTACTGTTGCCTGGCAAATCCCATGGACGGAGGAGCCTGGTAGGCTGCAGGCCAGGGGGTCAATAGGAGTTGGACACGACTGAGCGACTTCACTTTCACTTTTTACTTTCATGCATTGGAGAAGGAAATGCAACCCACTCCAGTGTTCTTGCCTGGAGAATCCTAGGGACGGGGGAGCCTGGTGGGCTGCCGTCTCTGGGGTCACATAGAGTCGGACACGACTGAAGCGACTGAGCAGCAGCAGCAGCAGCAGACTCTCATAGCAAGCCATGAACTTACAAGTTCTTCAACATGACTTTGATACACGTACAGAGTTTTAAGGGCTTTTAGCAACAGCAAAAGTTCAAACAGGGTTCTTACCTAGTCATTCTCACAGAAGCAGCAACTCTCAACTCCCAATTATCAATCCTTAATTTATTTTTGTAAACAAGCTTTTGCTCAGGCAACATACTTTACTAGAGTATAGGACTCCTTTTTTTTTTTTTTTTAGTTCACTGTCTGTCTGTCTAGTTGATCAAATTAATTTCTACCCTGCTGAAGATGATATTCAGAAAAATCAGCCTGTCTTTGCATAGATATTAAAAATAATAATGAGGAAGGCATATGAAATAAAAATGACTAGGAAAAGAAAGTTCTACATTTGAACCCAGTCCCTTTTCTCCTATTCAGTGAAACATTTGTCATATATCTTTTTGACATATAGAAACAGGCCCTTTTCATATCATCTCTCCTCTCTTTGATAAGACAGTCTCTTTCTTTCTAAATTCTCCCTGAGACTAACTCTCCTGTTTTCCTACCTATATTTTAGAAAGGCAAAATCAGCAAACACTGTCTCAAATGAGCTCACTTCTTGTATCTTTCAGTCAGACTTTTGTTAAATGGATAAATGCACAGACCCACTAAAAAACCCAAAACACGCCCATCACTTCTTTTACAATAATGACACAATCTTGAGGAAAATTGAATTTTGGGGAAAAGAACGGTCCATGCCCTCGTATAAGCATGAGAGGAGGGGCAGCGACTATAGAGAAGATCTGTTAATTGCTGTTGTATTGTAGTTATATTAAGAATTGCACAATTTCCTTTATCAAATTAAACTGGTGAACAGGCCTAGATAAAAACACATGTTTGCTTTGATTGTTTTCCTCAGTTCTACACAAAGTAATCATAAATTCAGTTTGCCATCATTAGTATGTTTTCATTTTGGGGGGAAAATATCTTTTTCCTCACAAGGAATATTCATACTGAGATGATGAAGTCCACAGTCAATGATGTATGTAGTTGTGGGGGTGTGGCAGCTACTAAAGTAAGCACCTAGTTTAGCAGACTATTAGAATTAGGAAGCTTGATGCATGGCAATTTTTCCTATTGGGAGGGAGTGTGTCTCCTGAGCGGGGCAGAGGCTGAGAGGCAGTGAGTGGTACAGCCTGCAGCAGGAAATACACTTGACAGGCAGAATCCAGGAGAATCAGACAGCCTCAGAGCAGCAATACAGTGCCAGGAGACAGCAGAAACGTGTGGGCCCTTGAGGCATGATCGAAAGATGATCGATGGTGGGTGACCATGGTTTTTAAGAGCCCATCCTCAACAACAACAACCTTGGCCACTGCAACACTGGTAGTCAACATTTAAAGAAATCTCTCTAATTATGTCGATGACCAGACTAACTGCCCAGGTTGGGCTGGAACAACCGCTAACAAGCTGCCCCTGGCCTCCTCCAGGATTCAAATGATAAAGCCACAGCAATCACAGTGGTGGTCGCAGCGGCAAGAGCATGGCTTTGACCTGCACTTCTTGCCCATCAAAGAGCTGCGACCTGTCTGCTCCCACTGACAGGCAGATAAATACAGAGATCTGTTGGCAAGTACATATTTATGTGTAGCTACAGCTCCTTCATCCAGACCTACGGAGAATGCATAACAGCTTCCAGTGGTGTAACACATGCACTCACTAATGGGGTGAGACCCATTACTCACAAATGGGTGGAAAGAAGCATCAATATGCAGGTCTTAACCCCAGTTTGTGGGCAGAAACCTGTCATTCCATTGCAGGCCGATAGGTCTCCTATTCAGACAGTCCTTGTTTAATTTTCCAAACACCCTTCCTCTAAATGGTGCCATTCTATGCTGTGCAGACAGACAGGTTTGACAGGCAGAGCCATCTATTTCACACTCCCCATGCCAACTGCTGGGAAAAATTAGTCTCGGTAAGTATCCGGGATTGACTTGCTGGGGAGGCAAACGAGTTTGGCACTTAGGAGGTAGTTTCCATATCAGAACTTGGGATGTAAGCTTCACAGAGGGTTGTTTCTATTCAAAATGCATGAAGTCAAGAGAGTCCAAAAGTGTGTGCTAGTGGTCTACTTCAGGGCACACGCTATGCTGAAACCAGAAGAGAAAGAGAAGGTCTTCTCTAGAAGGAGTTCTGTGTAGGCAAGAAAGGCAGTCACTTACAGAGCCATACGATAAAATGGGGCACTTGTCTTAGGAATGGAACACAGCAATGTGTACATATGATTCTTGGCCAGTAAAAAAGTTGAATACAGATGTGATATGCTGGCCAAATTGTTACCCTTCAAGAAATGTCAGAACTGTCCAAAGAAAGGCCAATTGAGTCCATGACTGATAATAATGGCACACAGCAAGAGACAAGTTAATGAGCACCATTTCTTACAACCAAGTACAAGGATACCTCTGGGATCTCTGAGACTGTTTAAGAGTAAGACAAAGCTTGGGATGTTCTTGAAATCTCTGCTAACATATAGTCTCTACTAAGGCTCCCTTTTGATGTTGATCTGGTTTAACTGCAGAAGGAAGGGAGAAAATGTGGGAAAAGGGTTCTACCACTATTTCAGGAGTTAGATAGTGAGAGTTAAGAGCTATATAGTTGAGAACAGTCCTCCAGAATCTCTCTGAGCAAATTAGCACGCTTTGATATGCAAGATTTCCCACAGAGTCTTGCCTATCAGGAACCATAAGTGTGAACCCAAAGGAGTCTGTGTGTCCCCTGAGTTTATTCTCCAAGGAGTCGAACTTCTAGAGCACATTACATTGTTCAGGAATATAATACAATTAAGCCCTTACTGATTAGAGGCTTGAATAAGCCTGAGAGTCCATTCTCCATACTGATCCTGCCTTATAAGTAGTGATGGACTTCACTAAAATAAAAAAGCAGAGAGGATCCCACTTTTAGGAGACATTTTCCAGTTAAAGTTATGGTGGGACTAGGGTTACAGTTGGTAGGAAAGAGACATGGAGAGTGCTGTTAATGTTTTTAAAAATGTCCCTTTTCTGTTTTCACAGTCATCCTGTTTTTTGAGTTTTGGTTGCTCAACACCTGAGTGACCACAGCTGCCTCTCAGTTGGCATCTGACTAGTCTTAACCCTCTCAGTCCACACTGTACATTATAGGCAGGTTAACTCTTATAACACCACTATCACTTATTTTTGCTAGCCTCACTAAAAAGTGTAAGTTATTCAGCAAATTCATATTGAGTTCTAACAGTGTAACATTGTTCTCATCAGCCATATAACATACATTTTAGACTCCACTTGCCTTTTTAAATTCATGTCCTACAAATCTTCAGCAACATGGATCTCATTTCTAATTTCATTACTTCCTATACACATTAACTTCATTCCCATTGCTGTGCCTTCTTTCAGGTTAATTTCTTTTTCTTCTTTCTCTTTATTTCTTTGTTATCTGATATTACTTCCACGGCATTCCATCTTCCCTTCTCTCCAAAGCACCCTTAATTTTTCGTCCTTCAATGCCCAGCTTTTATAGCTACAGCTAAAGTTCTCCCTCTGCTATCAAGCCTTCCATATACCATTAGAAGCCACTCTGATGGGAATTCTCACAGCACTCACTGCCTTTCTTTACTGCTCATTTTGGTGCATAATAACAGGCTAGTGATTTCTACCTAATTAGCTTCAGGATTTAATTACTAATCTCTGCAATAAGATTATACAAACTAAAAGCTCCTTGCAAGCAGGTATGGTTCTGACGATGGTAATTATTGTGAGATATACTAATTAAGTTTAGCATCATCCTTGCTTCTAAATTTAAATTGTACCTCTTCTTTAAAAAATTTTTTCTCTCTTTATGAATCCTGTGGAAAAAGGTAACAAAAAGAGGAACACAAATACATTAAAATGTAATGGCAAGTGATATTTACCAGTTGCAATGATGTTGGATTTTGCTGTTAGTTTCTCTCCTTTTGACATGGATATTTACTATTATACATACTCTACACTAATGCCAATACTGCCTAATTAAATTTTTTTTTAATTTATTTTTTTTGTATTTATTTATTTTTTTACACGAACTCCCAAACATGAACCCCCCTCCCACCTCCCACCCCACATCTTCCCTCCAGATCATCCCCATACACCAGCCCCAAGCATCCTGCATCCTGCATTGAACATAGACTGGCAATTCATTTCTTACATGATAGTATACATATTTCAATGCTATTCTCCCAAATCATCCCTCCCTCTCCCTCTCCCTCTCCTTCTCCCTCAGAGTCCATAAGTCC
>SJYX01012120.1:592853-659336 GCA_006410675.1 Oreotragus oreotragus
AAGAGACAAAGAAGGCCACTACATAATGATCAAAGGATCAATCCAAGAAGAAGATATAACAATTATAAATATATATGCACCCAACATAGGAGCACCGCAATATGTAAGACAAATGCTAACAAGTATGAAAGGGGAAATTGACAATAACACAATAATAGTGGGAGACTTTAATACCCCACTCACACCTATGGACAGATCAACTAACCAGAAAATTAACAAAGAAACGCAAACTTTAAATGATACAATAGACCAGTTAGACCTAATTGATATCTATAGGACATTTCACCCCAAAACAATGAATTTCACCTTTTTCTCAAGTGCTAATTAAATTTTATATTAATTAAGTTTTGGACGGTGTTAGCACCAGCCTAGGGGTAGAGCAGGTATAGGGCAAGTGAGACCAGGTTCAGGATATCGGATCTCTGATATTCATCAAGAGGCTAAGATAAGGACATTGTGGTGGCATAATGAATGGTTCAACACATGGTCTGCCAAGGTGGATGAATGCTGTTTCTTACAGATAGGGCTATCAGGTTTCAATTATGATTGAGGTAAGCATATTTTTCTCAAAATATAATCAATATAGAAAAGGATATGTGAATATATGACATGAAGAGCAAAATCAAGGTTAGAACCAAGAGTATCAGATTAAAATACACGTGGATAATACATCTTGTAAGACTAAAGTTCACATATTGAATGAGAAGAAGGTACAGGCAGAGGCATATTGAACACAGTTCTGAGGATACCGTCTGTGGATCCACAAAGGAAAAATGAGGCAGATAGGAGGGTAAGCCTACTGTAGTGACTGGATATCAATATTGAGAGTTTCAAATTAGACAAGAGGAGAAAAATGGCTAGCAGAGTCTGGACTGGAAGACAGAATAGTAACATTGAAATTAACATATAGGTGACGCTTAAGCCCAAGGCTGAGGTAAGCAAGCACTGCTAACTGGACAGGGTGTGTGCAAGTGTGTTTGCCTGTGTGTATTTGTGCATGCACACACATGTGTAGGTGTTTCCCTGACATGTATTAACCAAGAATATTAACATTATTCTTATTCTATAGCATAAGAATAAGTGATGAGCAGGATGATAATGGTAATTATAATAGCAGCTAATGTTTATTGAGTACTTACTGTATATACCAGTAAAGCACATAAATATTTTACATTTATTGGATCATTTACTTTGCATAATAATTTTATGATGAAGGTGTCATCCTCATTTCCATTTTAGGTACTAAGGAACTAAGGCACAAGAATGAAATAGCATCCCTAGGATCACACAGCTAGTGACCCAGAGACCAGAGAGCGACCCAGACCCAGAGAATCTGCTCTCCTAATCCCTCTGCTGTGCTGCCTAAATCCAGGACAACAGGAGACTTGTGCTTCCTCATGATGGGCCTTATCTACGTCTGCATAATCTCTCCTTTTTTATTCCCACAGATATAGATGATTTGAGAATACTCTTACTAAGAACAGTAGCACTTCTCAGAAATGTGACAATGACATATTACGTTGTTCAGGAATATAATGAAAATATTGTGGTAACAGATGAGAGAGATTCAGCTCTTATAGACTTTAATTTTTAATTATACTATGTAACCAACAAAGAAATATTGTGGTGAAACAGTAGAACAATAATCAGGCTAATGTGGAAAGTCAAACTTTAGTCTCTGCCACTAACTGTGGGTCCCACTATCTACTCTCCATCCTCCGTTCCTTTTCAGGGTGATATAAGGGTTTATAAGATGACTGAAAAACACATTTGCCTTATGAGGACTCATAAATTCTATTACTATTGTGGTTTTCTGAATCATGATAATCCTTTGGGAATTTGTATTTAAGGCAGTATGTAGATGGGACTTGGGACTTTCCTCCCAAGTCCAGGAAAGAGTGTGACCAAATAAAATGTTAGCCATCATGACTGATAAGTTCAAACTCCAATGTCTAATTTTGTAGTGGCATCTCTGGACAGAGTTGATAGTTAACACGGGGGCACAAACATTTTCATTAAAAACCAAAGAGAAACATACATTGAATCTTCCCTTGTTGGTCTCCTAGATCAATCCCAAAGCATCATCTAATAAACATGATGACAATTTGCAATTTTATTTAAATTTCTTTAGTATATATACATTCAAGTCAATTATTTTGGCTTCCAATTTTCAGCTCGACTATATCTCAGGACAGGATGGACTCCTTAAATGTCTAGGGAATCATTTAGATGTGGGGCATTGTCTCATC
Source organism: Oreotragus oreotragus (assembly GCA_006410675.1). NCBI lineage: Eukaryota > Metazoa > Chordata > Mammalia > Artiodactyla > Bovidae > Oreotragus > Oreotragus oreotragus. The sequence goes on from SJYX01012120.1 coordinate 595,103, forward strand.
CGTACCTGAATGGGTACTACTCTAACTCTTCAGTACTAGTATTTTCACAAGTGATCATGGGTCAAGGCAAAGAGAGGAAAGAATGGGGCAAATACTTACAAGCTGTAATCCCTGATGTGCAGGTAGGTCTAAAGGTCCCTACTTTTCTAGCCTCAACATGCTGGAAGACTCTGACCTTAAACAGAATAGAGAATGTCTTCAAGTAGGGAAACCAAAACACCTGTATTCTGAACCTGTTGGAGAGTTTCTGGCCCTTTTTAACATTTGACCTTCAGTGAATAATACAACTGCTTTTAGCCCTTAGCTCACACCAGTTGCAAAGGTGACAGATACCTGTCATGTTTTAAGACAGCTTATCACCTTAACCCCTAGACTGTTAGAGTATTTACAGACATAAAGATAGAAACATAAAACACATATGTATGGGCAGGAGTCCCTTGGAGGTGGCGATTAGGACTAGGCAGTAATTTTAGCTTGAAGTTCCTATGACTTAAATAGCCACTTGAGCTCTGCTCTCACAGTTTACGATGTCAATAGAACCCCTAAATGAAATTACAGCCTTCTGATACGCAGCAGGATATCTTTCTTTGCCATGCAATATACACGGCCAGGAGAAATTGCTTTGTACATGGAGTTTCACTAAGGCAGAATTTATCATAAGGCTGCTCTGCTAAAATATCATTAGGCTGTTATTCACTGGATAACACATCTAATGACTCGGGGTGCACTTGATAGCCATGTTTCAGTGAACACACACGCACGCCCTGATGTGAACTGGGCACTCCAGTGCTTCAAAGCACTATCGATTTCAATTCTACCATAATTTACACCTGGCTTGTTTTGCCAATAGCTTGAACCCATGCTAACACTGGTACACATACAAGTATTAAAGGAATCAGAAACGAACTGTGTTGCAAAATGCATGCAGCAGACTTTCCAGGATTCTGCCTTTATCATCTCCCTTACTGCTACTTAAATATCTTCTACCATTTTCTCTGTTACGTTTGTGCATTTCTTCTGTTTAGCACTGTCCATTGTTGATGGTGACAGTAATCTCATACTTTTTACAAACTGTGGGTACTTCCAGGGAAGGAATTGGGTGCTAGTCATCCTAGTTTCTTCAACATCGAGCACAGGACTTGGAGCATAATAGTTGCTCATAATAATTTTGTTTAAGTCTCTTCTTCCTTTCTCTGTTCCATAAATGTGGTTTACTCCAGGGGTTTGCTCTCTTTTGCTTTCTACCAATACATTTTCCTTGAGAAAGGTCCATTCTTTAATTTTAACTATGACGCTGAAGCTGACGCTTCAGATGACTGCCGAACTTAAGTCTACTATCATAATAATTTTGTCTAAGTCTCTTCTTCCTTTCTCTGTTCCATAAATGTGGTTTACTCCAGGGGTTTGCTCTCTTTTGCTTTCTACCAATACATTTTCCTTGAGAAAGGTCCATTCTTTAATTTTAACTATGACGCTGAAGCTGACGCTTCAGATGACTGCCGAACTTAAGTCTACTTCTGACCTGTCTACCACTTTCCTGACTAAATCCAACACCCTACCAGGCATCAGTCCGGATGTTTCCCCAACATCTCAAATTGAACACATTCAAAGACAAATTTATCCCCGTCCTCCAGCCTACAAGACCCATTCCTCCTCCTATCTTGCTTAGCTGTAGAAGGCAGAAACTTGGGAGTAATCCAAAATTCCTTTCTCTTGAAGCCCAGCCCAAAGGTGATCAAGGTGTGTCCATTCTGCCTCTCATCTCTTGAACGTGTCTCTTCCTTTCTATTCCCATAGCTACTGTCCTAGTTCAGAGCTTCACTGTGTTCTGTCTTAACAATTTTAGTTGCCTCCGAACTCATTTTTCTGTCTCTCTTCTCCCATTCCTCCAATCCATCCTCCACCCTGCTGCCTGGGTGATCTTCTATAACACAATTTGATCATTAACCTTCTCTACTTAAAACTTTTAAATGGCTCCCCACATACCCTAGGACGAAGTTAAAAGTCTTCGCATGGCAATCAAGACCCAGCAGGATTGTTCCCTGCCTACATCGAAAGCATAATTTCTCCACACTCCTCTACTAAACGTTAGTGATACTGGTCCCCAACTCTGCTATGCTACTAAAGTGACAGTGCCCCTGCAGGTCCTCTTACTGAATGTCCTTCCTCCCTCTGACCATCTGGGAAAATCCTTCAAGGCCTAGAAGGGATTTATTAGCTCTTTATGAAGCTTTTCCTAACTCTACCACAAAGTACATTCAGGTAAACTTTTGCTATTTTGTGCCTCCAAGGTTCCTTGAGCATCCTTCAGTTATGATTCTTAGCATATGGCATTATCCCAACTGTTTCCCTATCTGTCTTGCCACCAATGAGCAACTTGAGGTCATGTCTTTTCATCTTTGTATTGTCAATGACAAGACCAGAACTTTCATAACAGCATGTAAAGGCCTGCGTGCTCAGGCTCCCACTGCCTCTCCTGTCACATCTACCACTCTGCTGCATGCCCACTCTCATCCTGCTATAAAGACTGCCTTGTTACCACTCAAACCTGCCTGACACAGTCCTGTCCAGGGCCTTTGCACTTGGTAGCTGCGGATCAGAAATGCCTTTGCCTAGATATCCACAAGACTTGCTTCTTCACCTTTCTCAAATGTTGTCCCCATAGGGAGGCATTCTGTTTCTATTATTTTAAAATCGCAACCTCACACAACCATACTCTCTTTGTCTCTTTCTCTCTTATTTCACTTTTCTCCATAGCACTTAGCAGTGCTATCTAACATACTTTATATTTTGTCATCTTTCTCCCTTGCCTAAAATTCAAGCATTTTGAGAATAGAGACTTCTGTTGGTTTTGTCTACTGTAGTATCCCCAGCCCTTGGAAAAGCCCTAGGTTCACGGTATGTGCACCTTAATAAATACTTATTAATAAATGAATCAATCTTTAACTGCTAGAACAACACCTGAGACAGAATATGGTTCAAAAGTGTTTCTTGCATTAGTAAGTATATGAGTGAATGAATGAATGTCAAATCTATGTTTAATGAATGTAATGAAGAGACAGTCTTTGTAATCTGATCCTGATAACAATGCTGATAAATAAGTCAAATGGGTACTATTATCCTCATTAGACAAATGAAGTAGATGAATAACGTTAGGAGCCTAAGTTAAGGCAACGTGGGTAGTTGAAGCTTTGCTACTCTTTTTCAATTCACTGTTAAAAGGAAGAGACATTTTTTTGCACTCTGTTCATGATGTATGTCTAACATTTATTACACTATTTTGGTTCCTTTTGACTAGGAAGGCAATTAACAGGAGATGCAAGGTGCTAACACTTTTTATTACAATTTGTGTCTCTCCTTATTAGGTGCTTTTCATAAAAACAGATCCTTTTCTTTCATTTTCAAAAGTGGATTAGGCACTCATACAATTTTGCCCCTCAGAGTTGTTTGTACATGACTACCCAAGAGGGCATCATGCTACAAATCCTGCCAGAATGAACTGGAAGGTGAGTGTGGCATTTGTAGATTGAAAATGAACAGGTTGTTTGGTGCCAAGTTTGAGCTAATGGAGATGTCCTCTACGTGTTAACACCCAAAGGAGAACATATTCAACAACAAAACATTTCAGTTTTTGGCATGTCTATGGAGAGTTAACTTTCCATTGTTCAAGGGTTAATTATCCATTATGTGAATCATTTCTCTTTCTCCCTCTGGCTGCTTACATCTAGGAATTCAGTTTACTAGAGGATAAGGGGGAAAATAAAAAGAGAAGGAAATAAAACCAGTACATTTCATTTATATATATTAGAAGCTCTAGAAAAGAATTCAATGTAGGAGACAGAACTAGATGTAGCTTAGTGATTGCTAAGTTGATTGACCATTGATGACAGATATAATTAAATTTCACAAGATATTTTGGATTCTTTTAATTATTGATTATTAGGGTCAGTTTGTTGTATATGAAGCTAGTCTCTGGATGTTACTCATGTCAGCAGGGTACGGTTTCGGGTGCTGGAATGGTTCCCTCTCCTCCGATGTGTCCAGAGCACCAAATGTGCCTTAGGATGCTCCAGCTGACTGACTGAAGAAGCACCTAGAGACCCCACAAAGTTCTTTATGCATTCATGAGAAACAACTGCACTTGGCTACTTTCAGTTATTATTTGCCTAAGACAGGGCATTTAATCAGCACTTGTTAAGGCAGTGGAAATGACTGGGGAGTCTGTCCTCTCGATTCTCTCTTTACTCTGTTGTCTGCCCCAACCCTCTCCTGTCTAGTTCCTGGGTATTCATAGCTAGTCCTCACGCCTCTCCACGTCTGATGTCAACCTGAGCTCCTTAGATGTTGAGTTTCAGGAGAGGAAGAACCACTGACTGACTGTAAGCAAATACTGACAAACTGGAGAAGCTTCTGGTCAATATGATACTTTACAGGTGAGTTTGGTACTTTCAGACTGCAGGAGCAGACCAACCTAGGCATTTGGCACCCTCATGAGTGCCGGGAAATGAATGGAACTACTGCACGCTCAAGACTCCATGTCCCATCAGAAATCACTTGGGCATTGTGGAGATTAGAAAAGCTACCTTGGCAAATGATGCTGTCAGCTAGTTGGAAGATCTAACATGGGAGTTTAAAGGATTCAGGCATAGAAGAATTTATTGATTTGTTTTCTGGACATATTTCTTCCTTATGATTAGCAAAATGTACTCAATGTCAATACACTGCCATACAGATATCATCCATCCATTCATCCATCCATTCATTCATCACCTATTCATTGATCCTCCACTCAGATTGAGGTAATTCAACATTGGTTGGAAGAGAGATAAATAAACATAAAATGTAGGACCTGCCCTCTAACCACTTGTAGTTTCATACGTATAAGAAAGCTTCAATACAAAGCAGTATATGATGTGTCAAATGAAAGCTACAGATTTTTAAAATGCAATTAATGTCAGAAGGGAAAGTTCACTTTTAATCTAGGTTTTTATGGAAAGCTTCAAAGAAAAAAATGTGACTTCACAAGGATATGTCTTGGCTGGGTATCTTGAAAAGGTATCTGGGAAATTATAGTTGCTGATGTTGATATGTAAATACAGCATCAAAGTATTTAATGTACAACTAAATCGCTGAAAAACTAGAATAAACTGGGTCATTTGGATATAAATTCATTCCTACAAAATAAAGTGAATCATTAAATATATTATGAATTTTCAGATAATTAAAAGCAACTTAATTTCTTTCTACTTAATTTTAAACTACTTTATACATATAGCAATTAATATTTTGAAGTTGTACATAAATAGAATTTAGGCTCATAATTTAACATGTGTGTTTGATGAAGGATAATTACCACTCTTATCAGCTAACCAAATCTTATCTTTTGCAGATACTGTTCATAAATATTTGTGTAAAATTTATGTGTTGTCAGTGTGATAGAACATCAACTACATTTCATTTATGGTTAATTTGTAAAATGTTTGATTGAGTTCAGAGGTAAGTTAACCTAGCTAGGATTTGGTTATATTTTTAATAGCCGAATATAGGTATGTTGCCTGGAGGAAGAAATAGCAATCCACTCCAGCATTCATAGAGGAACTTGGCAGACTACAGTCTAGGGGGTCACAAAGAGTTGGACACAACTGAGCAACTGAGCACAGGTATACTGAATACAGGTATACTGAATACAGATTATACACAAGATAACATACATCTATAATCACATGAACAATGAGTCGATGCCTTCTTCCTAATGTTTAAAAGCAGGTATCTTTTAAAAGGAATCACATAAATATCAAAAAACACTTCTATATAAATAAGAAAGAATAATTTCTTATTGAGATAATAATAATTCTGTCATTTAGAAATGCTATTTGAATCTATTTGTGACTGCCTAATTAAATGAATATAACACATGGGAAGTGCTTACAGCAAAAATGCACATGCAAGAAAAGAGACATTTTATAACATGCATCTTCTGAAATGAAAATAAAATTTTTAGAATCAGCACTCGGAAAATTGAATTATCAATAGTACATTATGGAGGTTTATAACACAGGTTTTGTAAAGATCAGGTAACTATTTACAACCATTTCAATGGAAAGAAATACATCATTATCTTGCCTTTCTATCAAAGGTGTACTGATCAGACTCTAACTTAAATACTCCAACTCAGCCATGGAATTCTTTTTTCCACAGCCACGTGGAACTCCAGGTCTTGGCAACAATAAGGAAAATTTCTCTGGCAGGTTATCTTTTTAAAATGTCATCTTGGGATATAATCTTAGATATTTGTGTTTACCTACTTTCTGCTTAAATATGCTCACAACATTTTGTGTACAAGCATAGAGGATTTCAATAGTAAAACGTTTTCTAAATGTTAGCTATCCAGCTTACTCTGAGTGCAGTCTTAGCAGATATCATCTCTACCAGAGATAACGGACAATTTTCCCAGGAGTCTGTGGAGCCTGGGTGTTAACTCTGGAAGGCACAATCTCACATAGGTCTTGGTAGTAATGGATGAAAGTGCGTTTCATTTATATATCACTTTAAAAAATTTTAACACTATTTTCCCTTTCAGCTTCTTTCTTCAGAAAAACAGCAAACTAATGGAAAATCCCCAAGAAATATTCCACATACATGTAGTATAATTAACATGGCCTAACTGAAATAAGCAAGTTTTCCATTAAATACCATCAAACTTTGAGCATACTGGTCCTAATAAAACTTTGGGACTGCTTCCTATCACAATGACAGCTCAGGAATTTGATGTGCCTCACAAAATATAGGAACCATGAAAGTAAGCTGACTGTGTTCTAGAGGTCACTCACAGAGCCCAGTGAGGCTGTTAGCAGGGGTCAGTGTCTGTAGGGACCATGGGACTATATAAGCATGAGGTGGTAAGTAATCCTCCTGCCAATTCAGGAGAGCTGCAGGAGACACAGGTTCAACACTTGGGTTATGAAGATCCCCCCGGAGGAAGAAATGGCAACCCATTCCAGTATTCTTGCCTGAAAAATCCAACGGACAGAGGAGCTTGGTGGGCTATGGTCCACGGGGTTGCAGGAGTCGGACATGACTGAGCATACCCGAGTTCTATGGTTAAGAATCTGAATCACCCAGAGCAGCAAACAGAATTCCACAAGTATCGATGTGATATGCTGAATGATTGCACCAGCTTGGACAGGAGTCCACACGACAGGCACACACAACACACATCTGGTTAAATGCAAAATCAGCTAGTGCTACAGCATTTCCAACTTTGAGGAAGAATCTACTGGCAATGTGTTAATAGCAAGGAAAACTAAAACAATAAAATAGCATCTCTTTCCAAACATTCAAGAACATCGAGTGAGTGCCCCTTAGGCTGGGTTGTGGTTCTTGGAAGTTTTAGCCTATGAGAACCATATTGGGGACATCAAAGACTCCTCCTTGCCTCCAAAGAGCAATTCACTTCAGATGCTGCCACACAGTCAAATGCTTTTATGGCCACCATGTTTTTTTGGTTTTTATTTTTTCCACTCTTAATATTTTGGAACACTGGCTTCTTAAAATTGGAAAGAAAACACAGTGAGATCAAATACCTCTGAAAAAAGCAACTAAGTAGGGACCTGATGGTAAAAGATAAATACACGTTCCAACAGAAACTTCACTTCCAGGGAGAGTGTGAATTATTAACAAGGACATGGAAGGCAAGTATTGGCACCAAAAACTGGTCTGTTGACTCCTCTGCTAGTCTCATATCACATAGCGTGCCACCACCCCCATCTCATTCGTTCGACAACTTCAGAGCACACTCAATCAGAGGCTCTTATGTTGAGGACGATACTATATTTGGGTTTAATACTGTGAGGACAGTCATCTAGTTTTCCTGTGTCACGAAGATAAATTTCCCTGGAACCAAATAAGGATTCCCTTTGCATTCTTCTGTTTAATACCATGAATGCAGAAGAATAAAGACAAGGGTATGACAAATAATATTTTCCAAAGGTTGGGCGGGGGAGGTTTCCCAAACATTTAAAAACAGCCAGTTCTTAGCAAAGTGATCTTCAGAAGAACAGTATTAAACAATATTCTTGTTCCACGCAGCCTCTTTTACTCCTTGCTTAACTGGGTACGTTACGTATTCTGAGCATATGTAAATGTGCAGAGGAGAGATGCACAAAAAGATGGTAGAGAGAAACTCCAAACGGATCCTGAATCCCACCTTCACTTTCCCCTCCTATAACCCCATCTGCTACCTCCCAGCCGCACTCACTCACCTATCGTTCTCCTCCCACCAGCATGTTTGCTAGGCATGTCAAGGCTGACATCCATCGGTGGCAGCATAAAGCCTAAGCCTGCAGGCTCCTCCTGAGCACAGACTCAAGGCTCAGCCATTGTCCATAGAGTGCTCTCAGCTGTACATAGTAAAATCTTCATCAGGCCGTTGGACTGTTTGGTAGCTTTTTTTAAAAAAAAAAAAATTCCATTTTTTTTTCCATTTAAAAAACACTCGTTATTTTCTGACTGCCTCAGAGACACCAAGAATAGAATCCTTGACACATCAAATTCTGGAACCTCACCACTCACCAGGACTGTGGTTCCTGATCCAAGGAGTGTCGCCTGAGAATCAGCACAGACTCCCGAGGCTGTCCAGGCCTGGCTGCTAAGCTCCCTGCTTTGATTAGTTCGTCGAGTTCACGGTGTTCCAGAGTGCTGAAGCACAGAAATTAGGGAGGGGAGGTGGAAGGAAAATCACTGGAGCTTCTTACGATCTAACTTCCACTAACTGAGAGGAAATGTCTTATAAATAAACAACAGCAAGAGAAACAAAAAAAAAAAAACTCATCCCGTCCTGCCAGAGGAATGTACATTATTGTCTCCCGACGGAAAACTTTACACCACACCAGAATGCAGCCATTTCTCCTGAAACTACCTCCCTCAAAACAGAAAGGAAAAGAGAATCAGAAAGAAAAGGAGAACAAAAAGAGATTTTTTTTTTCATCTCCTTGAATTCTGTTGGGAAGTTCATGTCAGTTCCCAGTAGACACATAAGCAGTTTCAACAGTGTCACTGTTCTAGGATTTCTTGTGGAGGCTGCTTATTAGCAAAATTTCATTTCTGCCCAGATGACTGCTGTGCCATCCGGACATTTTCAGAAGGGAAGTTCAGGGAAGCGGGGGAGGGTGCGATTGTGGAGGAGAGGAAGAAGAGAGGACAAAGGAACATTCCTGATGAACCGGAATGCCCTAGACACGGCCATGAAAAAGCCAGCCCCCACCCACCACCCTACTATTGCTTGTTGAGGGCTTGGTGATGCAGTGTGTTTAATCTACTTACTCTTTCTGCTCGAGAGGCTGAGGTTCCTACATTTCCAGCTCATGCTGGACTGTACCGTAAGCAACAAGTGAAATGAGCTCAGTGATCTCATTCTAGTCCTTCGACTCCTGTCCACATCGCTAAGCGACTGCACAGCTTGGCACAGGCCAGGATGAGTCAGCAGTCTCTGGTCATGAGAGGCCAGGCCTGGAATAGCAGGGGTGGTGTGGGGGGGGGCGTTAGGTCAGGAGCAAAACGAAGCAGAAAGGCAGTTTAGATGGCAGGGCTCAGCTCTGCAATTCACAGAGATACTGCAGGTCAAAATGAAAGAGCTTCATCAGCTCTGGGGTGAAGACTGAAGGACTGTACAAAAGGGAGCAGCAAGGGAAAACCTTAGAACAGCTGCCTACCAAACATAGCAAGAACAAATTAGAGTACCGCAGACAGAAAAAGAGGGCATCAGGAGCGCCCTGGAGGAGAAAAGATGCTCATTAAGATCTCTGTAATACCTTTTTTTCCATGTGCTCCTAAACTTGATTTAAGAAAAAATGGTTACCTATACACTATCCTGTGGTATTTTGGTATTGCTTTCCCTATTTGATAAGTAGCAAAACAAACAAAAGAAAACCACTATAGTAAAATCACAACAGGAAGCCTCATGTTCCATAAAATAATGTGATTATAAGTAAAAGCCTAATATCTCAAAGTTGTGCATTTGGGTCAATGACATCCTCACAAAATCTGGTCACAAAATGGTTAAAGAGAAGCACTCAAGTTAAGCTTGGGTGGCAGTAGAGAAGAGCTAAGAGAAAGGAGAGAAGTAAGTTCAGTGTTGAAACACAAAGGGAATATGAGATTGTGTCTATATTTCTGTTCCATGGGGTCAGCATGGACCTCCATCAGCAAGTGACACTTCTTGTCAACAGGACTTTCCAACGCCTCTTCCTGTGCAGTAGTACTGTTATATAGCAAGAGGAGAAGGAAAATAAAACAGCCAGAGGAAAAAAACAGGTTCAACATAAAAAATAAATCAATTAACAGACATTTTTTTGGAGGAGGCTAATAGCCTGAATGAGTCAATGGATAAAGAAAAGATTTAGTGTAGGAAACAAACTCAGAGGAAGCGTTTCTAGATAAGGAAACTGAGGTGGGGACAGAATGGTCAGCAAAGAGTGGCGATGGCCCCCAAACAAGGGAGAAAGCAACTTGAAAAGTCAGATGGGGTACAGCAAGAACTGCAGGAAAAAGAGAACACCATCAACAGGGCTGGGAAACACTAGTAAAAGATTTCTTTCCAGAGCGTTAGACAGAGCTAATAAAGACCCACTATATATTCCTATTATTGTCTAAAGATGAACAGTGCATAAGATGTACAAAAAAATGTAGAATAATTTTTTAGTTTTCATTCCAAAGATCATTAAATCATCTCACCACCTCTTTGATAAATGCTTAACCTTAAGAAAATGAACTTTCTAGCCTCAGTTTTCTTTTCTTTGAAATGGAATATTATCATCTTGAATTATTACAAAGATGGAATCAATGTTTGCTGATCCTTATCATGGCAGTATCTATCACAGGTTGGATACTCAATGAAATGTTAATTGTTTGTATCTTATTAACATGTCATCTTCATAAGTACTCAGTGAAAGAATCATTTCCAGTGTTGTTGCAATGGATTCAGAGGATCCAATAGGAAGACCTTAAATCTAGTAAATTCCTCAGAGAATGTTGCTTCAAAAAGCTTGTTTCTATCTGGAGATTTGAAACGTTATGTATGAACACAGAGGATGTTAAAAATCTATTATGTTAAAATCTCGGTTTGGGGTATCTATATTGTCCAAGCAGCTTGGAACTTAATAACACTAAGTAACTAGAAGCCTGAAAAAGAAAAGAGGGATTTTTAGAAGCATCTCCAAAAGCAACAGGATAAAAGTGCTATTGGCCTTGACTGCATGATGAGGGTTTTTTTACCAAAGGGGAAAACTTAGTCCAGTTGATCATCCCAGCCTAATTGATTAATTGTGGGTCTGACCATCTGGCTGATGAATGCTGACACCCAGCAGTGATTACTGTGTAACACAAATCCGGGTGTGCTCTGCCTGCTGCCTCCCACAATAATGGCAACGCTGAACTTCAGGTTAGCTTATTCAGGCCTCCTGGCTCAGTCTCTTCATGGAACAGTGGTTGTGGCAGGGAATATTTTACTAGACCTGGTCAAGCATTATCTTCTCTTATTTCAGTTACCCACTCCTTTCCAACTCCACGCCTACCTGCTCCTGAGCCCTCTTCTTGTATATAATCACTTCCCATGCGAAGCATTCCATCTGTAGTTTTCATCATACTGTCTGACTCTCTCATTTCCGGTGGCTCTATTCTGAAACATATTCAACTTGTCTGAAAGACCCATACTGCTATTTCACAGGGTATCCTACGGAAACGTTTTTATTGTCTCTCCTTTGTTACTGGTTTATTTCAAAGTATCCTGTGCTTCCAAATAAAATTATTTCACCTAACTCACGAGCCTTATTATAAGGCCCACATGCGGCTTAAGCTTTCCAGGAGGTTAACAGAATACAAAGGTTAATAGAATATAATTCTTGCATCTTAAATCTACATCTGATCCTTAGTTAGGGTGTCCCTGGGAGAAGACTCTCCCTACAAGGACTCTGGAGCACATTTATGTGCTAGGAAAAGGAGTCAGGCCCACGTAAATAACAGGAATCAATGGCAATGCCACACACGAACTAAATCAAGACAACTTGTACATGGGAGAATTCTCAAAGTAAATCAAATCTGAATGTGTAAATATAAACCCTGGGGAATTACAACCAAGTTATTTTATTATTTTTTTGTAGAAAGGGATGGAGAAATAAACTGATATAAAATATCTTTAGAAAAGTTGGCCAAAGAATCACAGTGAAAGAGAATCATTCATTTCCCCCTCTCGTTTTTCTCGGACTGATTTTCTTCTCAGAATTCTTTTTTCTTGCTTCTCACAGATGCTGAATTCTTCTATGTTCCAGGCTGGGTTAGTGTTAATTTTCAGTAGAGAATGGCAGTAGCATGCTGAACTACAGAGTTCCAGACTGGGAGTTGGGAAATGTTTTTGGCCTGACTGTCAGTAAACAGCTATGTGTCTAGGGCAAGTCAAGTCCCTTAACTCCCCATGTCTCAGTGTCTTCATTGAAAAATGATAGGGTTGGACTGCATGAACTCCATAGTCTCTGCCAACATGAAGATTCTATGGTTCTATAGCTCATTTCCTTTTTCTCTCTGGCACCAACTGCTCAGCAACTCTGCTTCTAGTCATTTCTCTGCTCTCAGTTACTGATGGAAAAATATCGCCTTCATTTACTACCCAGTATTTGGTATTTGTAACCTCTCTCTCTCTCTTTTTTTTTGATGCTAGATATTTTGAGTCATAAACATGAACATATCCAGATAGATGCTTTAAATTTGAAAGCGTTTGAGGAGAATAGCTTTCCCACGTAGAAACATTTAGTGCAGCTCGGCATGGAGGAAGCCAGGCATCCAAAAGTGGAGCAAAGGGGCCAATTCACAAATGAGAGGAAGCCTTTCATAATAAGAGTCTCTAGACTCTCCAATTTAGATAAAGCTACCAAACCCTAGCTACTTTTCCAATCAGTCGCAGACACCCTCACAGACACTTAGAACTACAAATCTGAGGACCAGCGCTGGCAGTGATGCAGTTCTTATTTCACCTCCGCCATGTATTGCCAAGTAGGATTTAGGATGGCATAGTAATAAGAGCCAGGAGGACAATCTGTCACTTATTTCCTCCAAACTTTTCAAAATTTCCCATTTGGGCTCTGTTTCCCAGTTTTAATTTGGTAACTGCCATTTTTCAGCATTTCTTTTAACAGGTTACTAATAATTTCTGATACAGGATCTCATATTTCATTTTGTGCTGCTAGAACTGCTGTTAATATTTCATCTGCCTTCAATTCAGCTCTGAATCAAGGCTGCTGGGGTTTTGATACACAGTTAACACTTTGGATCTGGGGATTTGATCATCAGTGTTCACCCAGCTTGTCCATATATTTTTAGGTAAGAGTAATAGATTGTCTCAGAAACATCTCAAAGTGTGCTATCCATTTTAAGGATATGTTAGAGTATCTCTTTCTGGATCTTTGATGAAAACGACACGAGCAAGTCTTCTGTGGTTGCTCTCCCAGGTAGCTTGCTATTTATTTCAGTATTAGTGTTCTGATAGCAGAGGGCAATGGTTCAGAGTCAGGCTTCACAGTCAGATCTAAGCTCAAAACCTTGCCCTGAGATGTTCTACACAAAGCATGTTAGGTCAGTTCCTTAACCTTCGAGAACCTCTATTTGTAAAATGAGGATAATAATTGTGTGTGTGTGTGTGTGTGTGTGTTGGTCGCTCAGTCGTGTCCTGATCTTTGCAACCCCATGGACTGTAGTCTTCCAGGCTCCTCTGTCCATGGAATTCTCCAGGCAAGAATACTGGAGTGGGTAGCCATTCCCTTCTCCAAGGGACCTTCCCGACCCAGGAACAGAACTCGCATCTCCTGTACTGCAGTCAGATTCTTTACCCTCTGAGCCACCAGGGAAGCCCTATCTACCCCTGTTGCTATGAGTTCTCAAAAAACCATGGGACTCATTATTTCCCTAGCATTACTAATCTAAATATTCACATTATAGTGTTATTATTTTGCAACATCTTTTCAAGGCCAACACATTACTTTTGAGTCCAGGCTTTTGTTGTCTGCCTTTCTACAGTTTACATTTTACAAAACTCTCAGTGAGATCAAGTAAAATATTTTAAAATCAGATCCTTAAAACCATATGTACAGTTAAAAATAGTACATAGCATCATATTCTTAAGTCACTTTTCAATCTAGCATCAAATTCTCAAAACTCTTTGTTCCTCTAACAGCGAAGCTGGGAAAGGCCCATCATACTAATGCTAATCCATTCCATAAAGAGATGATTTACTGCTACCTACTCCCAAACAATACAGATTATTTCAATCTTTTTTAGTCATGGAGCAGTCGTGGTCCATCAGGAAACAGAAACCACACAGTAATTTGAAGAGAAGTTTAATATAAAGAATTATTAACTGTAACAGGGGTTTGGAGTAATGAGGGAGTGACTAATGATAAGATAACTGTAAATTATATAAGATGGGCTCAATAAAGGACAGAAATGATATGGACCTAACAGAAGCAGAAGATATTAAGAAGAGGTGGCAAGAATACACAGAAGAACAATACAAAAAAGATCTTCATGACCCAGATAATCATGATGATGTGATCACTCACTTAGAGCCAGACAACCTAGAATGTGAAGTAAAACAGGCCTTAGGAAGCATCACTATGAACAGAGCTAGTGGAGGTGATGGAATTTCAGTTGAGCTATTTCAAATCCTGAAAGATGATGCTGTGAAAATGCTGTAGTCAATATGGCAGCAAATTTGGAAAACTCAGCAGTGGCCGCTGGACTGGAAAAGGTCAGTTTTCATTCCAATCCCAAAGAAAGGCAATGTTAAAGAATGCTCAAACTACCACACAAATGCACTCATCTCACACGCTAGTAAAGTAATGCTCAAAATTTTCCAAGCCAGGCTTCAGCAATATGTGAACCAGGAAATTCCAGATGTTTAAGCTGCTTTTAGAAAAGGCAGAGGAACCAGAGATCAAATTGCCAACATCCACTGGATCATGGAAAAAGCAAGAGAGTTCCAGAAAAACATCTATTTCTGCTTTATTGACTATGCCAAAGCCTTTGACTATGTGGATCACAATAAACTGTGGAAAATTCTGAAAGAGATGGGAATACCAGACCAGCTGACCTGCCTCTTGGGAAACCTATATGCAGGTCAGGAAGCAACAGTTAGAACTGGACATGGAACAACAGACTGGTTCCAAATAGGAAAAGGAGTACGTCAAGGCTGTATATTGTCAACCTACTTATTTAACTTATATGCAGAGTACATCATGAGAAATGCTGGGCTGGAAGAAGCACAAGCTGGAATCAAGATTGCCAGAAGAAATATCAATAACCTCAGATACACAGATGATACCACCCTTATGGCAGAAAGTAAAGAAGAACCAAAGAGCCTCTTGATGAAAATGGAAGAGGAGAGTGAAAAAGTTGGCTTACAGCTCAACATTCAGAAACGAAGATCATGGCATCTGGTCCCTTTACTTCATGGCAAATGGAAGGGAAACAGTGGAAACAGTGGCTGAGTTTATTTTTCTGGGCTTCAAAATCACTGCAGATGGTCACTGCAGCAATGAAATTAAAAGATGCTTACTCCTTGGAAGAAAAGTTATGACCAACCTAGACAGCATATTAAAAAGCAGAGACATTACTTTGTCAACAAAGGTCTGTCTAGTTAAGGCTATGGTTTTTCCAGTAGTCATGTATGGATGTGAGAGTTGGAGTATACAGAAAGCTGAGCGTAGAAGAATTGACGCTTTTGAACTCTGGTGTTGGAGAAGACTCTTGAGAGTCCTTTAGACTGCAAGGAGATCCAACCAGTCTATCCTAAAGGAAATCAGTCCTGGGTGTTCATTGGAAGGACTGATATTGAAGTTGAAACTCCAATATTTTAGCCACCTGATGCAAAGAGCTGACTCATTTGAAAAAACCCTGATGCTAGGAAAGACTGAAGGCAGGAGGAGAAGGGGATGACAGAGGACAAGATGGTTGGATGGCATCACTGACTCAGTGGACATGAGTTTGAGTAAACTCCGGAAGTTGGTGATAGACAGGGACGCCTGGCGTGCTGTGGTTCATGGGGTTGCAAAGAGTTGGACGTGACTCAGCGACTGAGCTGAGCTGAACTGAACTGTAATTATATAAGAACAAGCAAATATAAAGAGGAGTCATATCTCCTAAGGCTGATAGAGAGTGCCCATCAAGAGTCCCTTACACCTCTGGACCAGGATCCAGTCAGTTTGAGTAAACTCCGGAAGTTGGTGATAGACAGGGACGCCTGGCGTGCTGTGGTTCATGGGGTTGCAAAGAGTTGGACGTGACTCAGCGACTGAGCTGAGCTGAACTGAACTGTAATTATATAAGAACAAGCAAATATAAAGAGGAGTCATATCTCCTAAGGCTGATAGAGAGTGCCCATCAAGAGTCCCTTACACCTCTGGACCAGGATCCAGTCTTCACTGGGCCAAGTGAAAGTGTTAGTCACTCAGCCGTGTCTGATTCTTTGCAGTCTCATCGACTGCCAGACTCCTCTGTCCATGGAGTTCTCCAGGCAAGAACACTGGAGTGGGTAACTCTTCCCTTCTCCAGTGGATCCTTGTGACCCAGGGATCAAGCCTGAGTGTCCAGCATTGCAGGCAAATTCTTTACTGACTGAACCACCAGGGGCGCCCACTGTTGGACAAGGCCCAGCCAATGGATGAACAGCAGAGAAACCGCTGGAGAAGTGTGTCAGAGAAACTGGCTGGAAATCCATATTCTAGGGTGACTGGGAAACTGTTCACAGGGAGGCTGTCTCATCTGAAGCACACCACCATGTAAACCACCACCCAATGTGTGCGTGTGTGTGTGTGTGTGTGTGCATGTGTGCTGGGTAATGGAGGTAGCTGCTGGACACTGGAGAAACTACCTGAACTTCAGCTGCTGGGCAACAGGGCAGGAGTGTGTGCCGCAGGAGCCAGGCCCTAGAGAACCATGCACAGTGCAGGAGCCTGTCGAAATGTACAGGCAACCTGCAAGGACATCCTCTTCCTCCTATAACGTCTCTCTGAATCTTCACTGGCAAAGTGCGCCCACACACAGATAGGAAAGGGAAATGGTTAAAGGAGCCAGATACATTTTTGTTGAGCAGGCAAGGAAGGGTGAATTACGGATAACAGGCAGAGCTATTAGATTATACACTTTATGAAATAACTCACTTTGGAGATTACAATCCAGTGTTCTCTTACTATACTGCTAACTAGAGTTGTTTACCTTTGCTAATACACTGACTCTGTATAATTAAATACGTATTGTCAGAATTAAGGACAATAATATCCCACTGACTAAGAGTGGCACTACCAGTAATTGCATACCGACCCGCCCCCCCCAAAATGCTGCCCGTGAGTGCTCAGTCTCTCAGTCATGTGGGCTCTTTGTGACCCCGAAGACTGTAGCCCACCAGGCTCCTCTGTCCATGGGATTTCCCCAGCAAGAAGACTGGAGTGGACTGCCATGCCCTCCTCCAGGGGATCTGCCTGACTCAGGGATCAAACTCACATCTCCTGTGTCTCTTGGACTGCAGGAAGATTCTTAACTGCTAAACCACTGGGTAGGCCCCAAATGCTGCCCACATATGTTTTAATTGTTTACAGTTAACAGATTAGGAAAAATGTAAAGAAATACTAAACTATTGACCTAGATTTATGCATTGGTGATCCCAGTCCAGAATTTCAACTAAGTGGGTAAATCAAGAGAGTCATTATGAACAATCCACAGCTTCAAGAGTGGTAAAAATGAGCTCAACTATTATCTTTCCTTTCTCTCTCCTTTCCTTTTTATTGACTCTAGAACCCATATTTGCTGTTCTATGATTCATTTTGGGGGAGGCTGTTAACTATGGGTTGCTGTATTTTAGAAAAATGTATCATATATTTAGTAGCAAATTTTCCCTATGGGTCTTGTCCTATATTGTTCTACCTTCAATATCATATAGAAAAATTTAAGTAAATGACCAATGGGAAGCATTCCTTAAGGTATACAGTGATCACTGACAGAACTGATTTTACATATGGATGGGGCTGCTGCTGCTGCTGCTAAGTCACTTCAAGCTATACTTAAATATCTCAACTGTCTTCACCTAATTCTTTTCTTCCTTTTAGAAAAGGGCAGAACTGTTTATTCTATACCTAGAGGTAGGATTTAAAAACACAAACCCTCGCCATTAGAAAGGGTTGTGTGGTGCTAAGAGGCTGAGAGCACAGAAAGCAACTGGGTGAGGAGCGAGTGCTCTGGAGAGGAGACTGGCTCAAGACTAAGGCCACAAAGCACCTGTCTCACCCATTTGTCTGTTTTTGCTGATGCCTGGTCATAGCAGTACTATCTGCTGTCACTATTATGGGAAGGATCTACTGGCTTCCTTCAGTCATGTTTTCTGAAAACCAGTGGGATTATCAAGCAAAGCCAACCCTACTGGGCTGTCTCACAATCATACTGTAGGCATTGCTTTAGGATTTTTTTTTTTTTAATTTTTATTATTTTGTTTTTGTTTTTGTTTTTTTTTATTATAAAGACAAGTGATTGTCTTTAGGATTTTTTGTTTGTTTGTTTGTGTTGTGTGTGAAGACTGAGGATAAACCTAATGACCTTACATACATTTGATCCCCATCTCCCCAGCAAACAGATATGCACACCTCTCCCCTGCAATTGTTGAGTCCAAAAGGAAATGATGACAAAGGAGAATCATAAGTCCATGTGAATCAGGCAGCAAGTCCATTTTATTTTAGTGTGCCCTTCTGTTCAGTTGGCTGTTCTGCTCTGACCCACTATATTTACCCTGTCGGCTGCTCTTACTAGCAACATGCCTTTTTAATCAGCCTTCCTGGGGTCTGCATTTGATTACAGCATTTGTGTTCTATTTTGATTCTTTTGTACTGTGCCCTGTGGTGTTAGCTTGAAAGGTGTTATTTATAAAATGAAATTCTATTGTATTGCCACTTGGATTCAAAGAGGACATATAATATTAATGCAGAATGTATTTAATAATATCTTGAATCTAGTAAATCAATTTCTTCATGAGAACACAAAATAGGAGGGATGCAAGTGGGTTGGTAACCCAGGTAATAAGTCTTAAGAATTACCTGACTCTCCTTCACAGGCATTCATAAAAGCTGGCATGAGAATCTTTCTCTTAACGTCACGGTTTCCAAAAGGAGGAGACTACCTTTCCTCAGCCAGACCAGTGAAGTGTGCACCTGTTTAAACATTCAATCGCGAAGACCAAACATTTTCCTAGGCCTTGGATGCAAATTTTTGACTAAGGAAACCATGAAACGAAACACGGATATGACTTTTTTACTACCTAGGAAGATTTAGGTAAAGAAGGAAATATAATCAACTGTTTCCAAGGAGCTGCTTGCAGAATTTGTAAAAAAGAAGAAAATTCATTATGTTCTTAACTTCCCTCAAAAGCAGGTTAGGAAAATTCTAGTAATACTAAGGACTGAGACAGAGCTTCCAGGGTGGCATGTTTAGAGTGACACAGGTTTCTTTACGACTGTTAGGCCTACAGACAAATGCTTATGGATCCGATTGACTGAGTCCTCAACTTTTCTTCACTTCTAATTTTAATGCAAACTGAAGACTGGAACATTATATCACTATATCACAGCTTGCATGTCACATCTGTTGTTGTATACATTCCACTCTTCCACTATACCCTCTTTTTTTTCCTGGTGATACATCTGAAATCATCACTGACTAAGCTGCTGTTTAGATAAAGAATAAGGAAGGATCGGGTGTGGAAGACAGGTTAGCAATCAGGCTCTGCAGAATCTGCTAAAAGAAACTCACTCACAAGGGAAGCTGGTTATGCAGTCCTAGGGTGAGGGTTCCTAGATTTTTTGCCTGCTCACTTGCTCATTGTATATCTCCAGGAAATCTAGGGTCCATTTTTCTAATCACTAAAATATGGATAATAAGAGGTAAATATATACCTCTTTCTATTTTCATTGGACATCTTTAGGGATGGATGTGATAATGGTCTGGAAAGCTCCAAATTCTCTGCAATGAGGGTAGGATACAATTGCACAACATAATTAATAGTTCAGACCCCTTTTAATTTCTTCAAATTCAGAGAAACATTAACAAATGAATGAATTTCCTCCCCTTTGGTAATAAATTATATGCGTTCATTCATAAATGACATCCCAAACATGAGGAGCTAGGACATGTTGAGAAATATACACCTCAATCTTGAATGAAGCCAACTGCAAACTCCTTGCATGAAACAATCATGTTATTTATCTCTGTATCCACCTGGGCTCTACCATGTTGATTTGCATTCTATAAGTACTTCATTAATGTTTGTTGAATTGAATTGAAAAATAAAATCATACAATTTCAGAGCTGAAAATAGCTAGAGATCATGTAAGTCCAGTTGCCTCATTTTGATGAGAAAACTGATGCTCAGATAAACTGAGTGACTTATTCAAGTGCAATATTAATAACGTTAAGTCTTAGGAATAAAGATCTGTCACTGGAAATATATAACTCAATCAATTAAAAACAATTTTTTTTGGTCAAAATAACCAAACAGCCTGAAGTATTCTAACCTAGGGCTTCCCAGCTGGTGCTAGCACCCACCTGCCAAAGCAGGAAATGTTAGGAGACCTGGATTTGATCCCTGGGTTGGGAAGATCCCCTGGAGGAGGGCATGGCAACCCACTCCAGCGTTCTTGCCTGGAGAATCCCATGGACAGAGGAGCGTGGCGGGCTACAGTCCATGGGGTTGCAAAGAGTCTGACATGACTGAAGTGACTTAGCACACACACACGTTCTAATCTAACCAAGGNCAGCCCTGGAGGAGGGCATGGCAACCCACTCCAGCGTTCTTGCCTGGAGAATCCCATGGACAGAGGAGCGTGGCGGGCTACAGTCCATGGGGTTGCAAAGAGTCTGACATGACTGAAGTGACTTAGCACACACACACGTTCTAATCTAACCAAGGAGGCTGAAGCCTAAAGCAATAAGTAAACTTCACCAAATGACCACAGATCATAAATAAACATGTCAGAAATGCCATTACTAAGTTGGCACATTTTAATACTATGCCTATCCCCACTCCACTGGCATATTTTTTTGTGTGTAAAGTTAAGGTCTTGAAAACAAAAAGGAGTTGCAAATCATTGAAATTATGTGGGATTTATGGATGTGCAATTCAAAAATTAAATTGCTTTCATTTATTATTTCAGTTTACTACTTAGCAATATTGTAGATGGTAAGCCAAATTTAAATTCTAGGGTTCAGGAAACAAAGTAGGACAAGACAGTTTATCCTTGGTTAAATAGAAAGTGAGCAAGACTATGAGAAAGATAATTTCCCTTTAGTGGAAGTTACTCATTTGGTATTTGCAGAAACAAGTCTGTCTGACTCTTGCCTGAGTTGTCTGGTTGAATTTGTCCCATAACAATAAAAGCCAGTCAAATTATCCTTTTGATCAACTTAATTTTTGTGAACAGTATTAAATTTCTTTTTCTTCACTTAAAACAATCAAGAGATTTAAATTCTTGGTTAGAATATAAACAATTTGGAGTCAGGTATTTTAATGATCTCCTAAAAACTGCAGCGGAGAGACTGGCATAGAACAGAAACTGGACAAAAGTAAAATGTCGATTATTTTAAAGCAGGAATCTAGGAATCTCCTATGAACCACTTCACATTTTTCCAGAGCTCCTTTCACAGTAGAAATCCCTGAAGGTTACAGAGAACAGAACTTGAAGAAAAGGGGGAAAAGTGACAGCAACAGACTTGATGCTTCCAATACCTGGAGGGCCTGCTAGAGGCTAACATTTGTATATTACCCAAACTTTACTCTGGAAACATAATCAGGTTTTTACAGATTAAGTTCAAATTACTAACTTGATATTTCAGCCTCCATTTCTTACTCTATTTCCTTAGATGTCCCAGGTTCCAGTACTACCCAGCAAGTATTCCAGAGCATAGCCACACTATATTAGTATTTCCCTTTTCTTGGCATTGCCAAGGGAGTCCCAAATTTTAATTTTCTATTCTATTATCTCCACGATTTATTAAATCATGTCTGGACTTCTGGGTTGGAATATGATGCATTCATTTACTATGATTCAATAAGCATCTATTATGTGTGAGACACTAGGAAAATAAATAGGAATACGCCTTACTTCCTGCCTTCAAAGAATTACGGAATTCACAATGCAGTGTCTACTTCCTATAAACAGCATATGTTCTTTTCTTAAAGCCTTTGTTCTTCTCTTAGTTGGAGTGTCCTAGTGTTATTCTTTTATCAGTCTAATTGCTTTAATTACCTCGTAGCCTGGGTTATGTTCTATCATATCTATAAATTGTTTCCCAGTTTTTGTGGTCCACACTAATTCTCTTTTTTCTTCTTTTTTAGACTAGTACAGCTGGAATAGACACTATTGCCTACTCAATATCCATTCCCCAGTTTCTTCCTACCTACAGACTCCTATTTTGTTCAGAGTGGCAGTGTGCTCAGTCCTGAATGATGAGTTATGATATTTCTAAGCCAATTATGACAAATCTGTTCCCTGATTTCCTTGCCTCCCTAGCAACCAAGGGGGGCCTTGGGACTCAGTTCTAGTCAATAAGATCTATGTGGCAATCTGCTTGAGAAGCTGGTTTCTGAGAAAGTTTTTTCTCTTCTGATAGAGGTAAAAAGCAATCCTTCTGCTCACCTCTTCTTCCTTTGAATATGGACATTACACTTCTAGCTGCAGCAGCTGTTTTCTGACCATAAAGCAACAAACATGAAATAAGAAATAAAAAAGCAAAGAGAAACACAGAGATGTTGGCCCTCACTTTATCACATACCAGCAGCTCTTTACCTCTGGACTTGTTATGTGAGAAGCACAAACCCCTATTTGTTCAAGACACTCAGGTCAAAATTTTTGCTACAGAACACACAGAAATAACTTTCATAAGTTGAATTATCCAAACTGTTTTTCCTAACTAGATGGTAATCATCAGTCACATTCTTGGTATGTAATAAATATTCATTGGCTTCATATCTTGATTATATATACTAGACATTCAATAAATGTAATGAAATGCTCACTCTGAAAGCAAAGGGGAAATCTGTATTGAGAAAGGAGGATTAAACCAGGTCAAAACAGAAAAAACTGAGTCAAAAATAAGAAGTTCTATGTCAAGAATTTGTTACAACCTAGTTCAGTTACTAATAAAATAAAAGCAAACTTGTAAAAGTTTTCTAAAAATAGTAGAAATATATTTTAAGTAAAAAAGAAGACATTAGACTAAGTCCCAAAGGCATGGATACTTTAAAGAAGAGATGATACAAATAAGATATTAAATATAGAGAAGACAATGTAATGCAGTCCTGATTCTGTTAAAACTAAGTGAGGAGCCAGCACTCGTTAAATAGCACCAACAAGACATTTCCTCTGTCCCTCAGGTAGCATGGTTGCGACTCACGCAAATGCTTCAGACTCCTTAGCATGCTAACTGGGTTCCAAAATCTTTCACCTGACGTTTGAACCCATGAATGAGGAAACTTTTAGAGCATTCGCTTTGGGAGAAAAGGCTACATAAGTTAGGACAGAAACTATTTTCAAGTATTCCAAGTCTTACAAATAATGGGGAACTGCTGAGAGAAATAAGTAGCTTTGGGTCGTTTTAGGTTAGTGACCTTAAATATAAGGTGTGATTTAATCAGAAGCCAGAGTAATCATGGCAGGAGGTGGGGAAAAAGACTCAGAGCTGCCTGGAGTTTGGGAGGACTTTGGTGGCAGCTTTCAGTTCAAACTAAAACTGAGCTAAAACTGCAGGATTCTGTCAGAAGTTCCACAAACAAAGGGCTGCGTTATGTAACACATCTTGTATTCCTTTGTGAACTAGTCCACAACAAAGTTTCATTAGTTCCCCACCCCCCAGGACATGTTACCACTTCCAGGCTGCAACTTTTGGTCCAAAAGGGAAACTTTCTACCTCAAATTAAAAGTTTAAATTGTAAGAAAACTGACATTTTCCTATGAACTTAATCAAGTCAATCTGAACTTCATACAGACCAGGAAAATACTTCTTCAGCAAGGTATTGTTTTGCTTAGTTGCTCAGTCGTGTCCAACTCTTTGGGACCCCATGGACTGTAGCCTGCCAGGCTCCTGTCCATGGAGAGTCTCCAGGCAAAAATATTGGAGTGGGTTGCCATGCCTTCCTCCAGGGGATCTTCCCAACCCGGGGATGGAACCCAGGTCTCCCACATTGCAGACGGATGTCTGAGCCACCAGGGAAGCCCTGGTGGACCAATGTAATTTCATTTGAAGAATTTCCAAATAACTCAGCAATAGTTAGAAATAGTCATCAAATTCTCTCATTTTCTGATAATGTTATTCTGTTAAGCACAGCAGTTCTCTGAGGGTCACTGTTCAGTATAACAATTTATTGGCAAAATGGGAAGACAGCATGTTGCATGCATGGTATACAGCAATACATTCTCTAAATAGTATCTTTTCTTCAAAATAAAATTCATTTTTGTGCCGGTCATGAGGATACTTTAAGATTAAATACAGTCCTGCTGCTAAGCTGCTAAGTCACTTCAGTCGTGTCCGACTCTCTGGAACCCCACAGACGGCAGCCCATTGGGCTCCGCCATCCCTGGGATTCTCCAGGCAAGAACACGGGAGTGGGTTGCCATTTCCTTCTCCAATGCATGAAAGTGAAAAGTGAAAGTGAAGTTGAGATGTGTATAAGAGACAGCTATATTAGTATTTCCCTTTTCTTGGCATTGCCAAGGGAGTCCCAAATTTTAGAACCCCACAGACGGCAGCCCATTGGGCTCCGCCATCCCTGGGATTCTCCAGGCAAGAACACGGGAGTGGGTTGCCATTTCCTTCTCCAATGCATGAAAGTGAAAAGTGAAAGTGAAGTTGCTCAGTCGTGTCTGACTCAACAACCCCATGGAGTGCAGCCCACCAGGCTCCTCCATCCATGGGAGTTTCCAGGCAAGAGTATTGGAGTGGGATGCCATTGCCTTCTCCAAATACGGTCCTACATTATCAAATTTAATTTTTGTATATAAAAATCCTTTGCTTAGCAGATTAATTACTTTATCAATTACTAACGTGGTAGTATATAAAGGAGATCAAACCAAGCAAAGAAGAGAGTGACAGTGGATGAGATGGTTAGATAGCATCACTGACTCAATGGACATGAATTTGAGCAAACCCCAGGAGATAGTAGAGGACAGAAGAGCCTGGCATGGTCCATGGGGTGGCAAAGAGTCAGACATGACTTAGAGACTGAAAAATGTAGTATTATATAATATTATTTTGATCAACTGTAAAAATTTATCTATTGGATAGATTTTTCCCTCTTGACATTTCAAATGTTTGCTTAAAGCCTGTTAGTTAGACCCCTCAGAAAGTGACTAAGTTTTACCTGGGAATACTTCATGAGAACTGGGATTCAGGGCAACTTACTGGTAAGGAATATGTATATAGATTTTCATTCTTCTGGGCTTTGTTCATTCAAAATGCATCACTCTGGAACCAAGAATTATGTCCTATAATTTGAGCAATCACATCTCTCCATTTACTCAGGATAGTTTCAGTGGAACAGTGGCCACGTTCACTCTCAAAAGTGCCCTTATTTGGATAATAAATTATGGGGTTATCCTACACATAAGCTTTTAAAAAATCACTTATAACATTATTTATCATCATAATGATTGTCTTTAGGGCAAATTAAAATAGTCACTATTGGTCCACTTCTGTAAAGTGAAAGAGATAAACTATAAACATAAAACTTGACTACTTTAATCCCAATGCTTCAACCAGAGAGACTTTATGATATGCAAGTTTAAGATAAGAATAATTTTGGAAAGTCATATTTTTATGGTTTATTTACCATAACTAATTTTAGGCAGTACTGGGGTGGCTTAGCCCTATTTCATGCAAGAAGGTATATCTGCCTCTAAAATTTGTTCTAATGAAAAAAGCACAAGATCTGAAAACAATTCTTTAACTCTAGGATTTGAATCTTAATTCAACTATTTGCTCAGTTGTCAAATTCAAATGATCTCTGTGATCATCATCATTATTAATCCCTTCTAATGTTCAAGCTGGTTTTAGAAAAGGCAGAGGAACCAGAGATCAAATTTCCAGCATCCTCTGGATCATGGAAAAACAAAGAGAATTCCAGAAAAACATCTATTTCTGCTTTATTGACTATGCCAAAGCCTTTGACTATGTGGATCACAATAAACTGTGGAAAATTCTGAAAGAGATGGGAATACCAGACCATCTGACCTGCCTCTTGAGAAATCTGTACGCAGGTCAGGAAGCAACAGTTAGAACTGGACATGGAACAACAGAATGGTTCCAAATGGGAAAAGGAGTACATCAAGGCTGTACATTGTCACCCTGGTTATTTAACTTCTATGCAGAGTACATCATGAGAAACGCTGGAATGGAAGAAACACAAGCTGGAATCCAGATTGCCGGGAGAAATATCAATCACCTCAGGTATGCTGATGACACCACCCTGATGACAGAAAGTGAGGAGGAGCTAAAAAGCCTCTTGATGAAAGTGAAAGAGGAGAGTGAAAAAGTTGGCTTAAAGCTCAACATTCAGAAAACAAAGATCATGGCATCCGTTCCCATCACTTCATGGGAAATAGATGGGAGAAACAGTGGAAACAGTGTCAGACTTTATTTTTTGGGCTCCAAAATCACTGCAGATGGTGACTGAAGCCATGAAATTGGAAGAAGCTTACTCTTTGGAAGAAAAGTTATGACCAACCTGGATAGTATATTCAAAAGCAGAGACATTACTTTGCCGACTAAGGTCCATGTAGTCAAGGCTATGGTTTTTCCTGTGGTCATGTATGGATGTGAGAGTTGGACTGTGAAGAAGGCTGAGCGTTGAAGAATTGATGCTTTTGAACTGTGGTGTTGGAGAAGACTCTCGAGAGTCCCTTGGACTACAGAGAAATCTGACCAGTCCATTCTGAAGGAGATCAGCCCTGGGATTTCTTTGGAAGGAATGATGCTAAAGCTGAAACTCCAGTACTTTGGCCACCTCATGAGAAGACTTGAATCACTGGAAAAGACTCTGATGCTGGGAGGGATTGGGGGCAGGAGGAGAAGGGGATGACATAGGATGAGATGGCTGGATGGCATCATGGACTCGATGGACATGAGTCTGAGTGAACTCCGGGAGATGGTGATGGACAGGGAGGCCTGGCGTACTGCAATTCATGGGGTCGCAAAGAGTCGGACACGACTGAGTGACTGAACTGAATGGAAGCCACCTTTAATGGCATTTTAAAAATCAGAAGTGAAAGAGCTCTATATTCTATAAAAACCTGAAATGATTTCAAAGTAGTTGTTATTCTTTTAATAATAAAGAGAGTTTTTGGATGGGGTTCAGAAAAATTGTCCACAACAATGAAGATTGAGTCACACATGTGGGAACAGGAGTCTGTCTCTAGAATCACCTTCTTTTATGGTTTCATCACATTTCTGGGTAATACCTGTGTGTGGACTTTGATGGCCCACAAAGATCTAAGGGGGAAAGATGATGGACTCTGTGCACAGAGGCCAGAGAATGAAATTCTGAAATTTCAAGTGTACAACTCTGATCAAAAGTTTTGTTAGTGGTTTCATGGGTTTCTGATACAGATAAGTGAAGGCTTAGTAGTGTCCAACTCTTTGCGACCCCATGGACCCATGGAATTCTCTAGACCAGAATACTGGAGTGGGTAGCCTTTCCCTTTTCCAGGGGATCTTCCCAACCCAGGGACTGAACCCAGGTCTCCTGCATTGCAGGCGGATTCTTTACCAGCTGAGCCACAAGAGAAGTCACCCGATACAGATAATCTTTCTTCAAAATGGGAGCTAGGGGAGCTAGAGAAGGAATTAGTTTGTGGAGCAGAGCAATTTTCTCTTTGTTCATCACATTTTAAAGAGCTTCCTGGATCCCTACTGATATGTTCCTCTTTCTTCTTGTGGTTGAGTCCCCTCTTTCTTCTCTGAAATATTAAATTCTTCAGCCCAGAAAAAATTCTAAGTGTTCAAAGTTAATTCTCTTGATCTATCTGACATTAAAATTATATGGAAATTTTTTTTTAAGTTTTTCCTCTATATTTATGTAATTAAATGATTTTATTTTGAAAAGGTCTCGATGATGCTATGAAAGTGCTGCACTCAATATGCCAGCAAACTTGGAAAACTCAGCAGTGGCCACAGGATTGGAAAAGGTCAGTTTTCATTCCAATCCCAAAGAAAGGCAATGCCAAAGAGTTCTCAAATTACCATACAATTGCACTCATCTCACACGCTAGTAAAGTAATGCTCAAAATTCTCCAAGACAGGCTTCATCAATATGTGAACTGTGAACTTCCAGATGTTCAAGCTGGTTTTAGAAAAGGCAGAGGAACCAGAGATCAAATTGCCAACATCCGCTGGATCATGGGAAAAACAAGAGAGTCCCAGAAAAACATCTATTTCTGCTTTATTGACTATGCCAAAGCCTTTGACTGTGTGGACCACAATAAACTGTGGAAAATTCTGAAAGAGATGGGAATACCAGACCAGCTGATCTGCCTCTTGAGAAACCTAAATGCAGGTCAGGAAGCAACAGTTAGAACTGGACATGGAACAACAGAATGGTTCCAAATAGGAAAAGGAGTACATCAAAGCTGTATATTGTCACCCTGCCTATTTAACTTCTATGCAGAGTACATCATGAGAAACGCTGGGCTGGAAGAAGCACAAGCTAGAATCAAGATTGCTGGGAGAAATATCAATAACCTCAGATATGCTGATGACACCACCCTTATGGCAGAAAGTGAGGAGGAACTAAAAAGCCTCTTGATGAAAGTGAAAATGGAGAATGAAAAAGTTGGCTTAAAGCTCAACATTCAGAAAACGAAGATCATGGCATCCGGTCCCATCACTTCCTGGGAAATAGATGGGGAAACAGTGGAAACAGTGTCAGACTTTATTTTTTTGGGCTCCAAAATCACTGCAGATGGTGACTGCAGCCATGAAATTAAAAGACGCTTACTCCTTGGAAGAAAAGTTATGACCAACCTAGATAGTATATTCAAAAGCAGAGACATTACTTTGCCGACTAAGGTCCGTCTAGTCAAGGCTATGGTTTTTCCTGTGGTCATGTATGGATGTGAGAGTTGGACTGTGAAGAAGGCTGAGTGCTGAAGAATTGATGCTTTTGAACTGTGGTGTTGGAGAAGACTCCTGAGAGTCCCTTGGACTGCAAGGAAATCCAACCAGTCCATTCTGAAGGAGATCAGCCCTGGGATTTCTTTGGAAGGAATGATGCTAAAGCTGAAACTCCAGTACTTTGGCCACCTCATGAGAAGAGTTGACTCATTGGAAAAGACTCTGATGCTGGGAGGGATTGGGGGCAGGAGAAGAAGGGGACAACAGAGGATGAGATGGCTGGATGGCATCACGGACTCGATGGATGTGAGTCTGAGTGAACTCTGGGAGTTGGTGATGGACAGGGAGGCCTGGTGTGCTGCGATTTATGGGGTCGCAAAGAGTCAGACACAACTGAGCGACTGAACTGAACTGAACATCACTGTTAACATCCCATTGGCTAAATCAAGTCATGAGGCCAACTCCACTCTGCTCACAGTGAGAGGGTGAAAGAAGGAATATTCGTTCAACAATAATCCCAACTAACACAGATGTGGTAATACCCGCTGCTATAGACTGAATGTTGTATCCCCCTAAATTCATAATGGAGACTTAATTCTCAATATGATAGTATTTGGATGTGGGGCCTTCAAAAGGTGACTAGGTCATGATGGTGGAGTCCTCATAAATGGGGTTAGTGCCCTTTAAAAGGGGCCCAAGAGATCTTAGAGAGCTCCCTCACCTCTTCTGTCACATGAGAACAGAGAGAAAAGATAGCCATCACTGAACCAGAAAGCAAGTTGTCACCAGATACATGATTTGCCAGTGCCCTCATCTTGGGTGGTGGAGTGATATCCATTTAAGTAAACATAAATTCAATTTTGATTTTCTGATCATATCCTATCTGTTATGAAGGTTCTGTCCCATCCAAGAAACTGCCATCCAACTTCCACACTCTCGTGGGGAGGCCATTATTCTGCTGATCGTGTGGTCAAAACCAGTGAAAAGGACAGCTCAGCCTCAAGGGGAGGGGAAATAGACCCCACTGTTTGATGGGAGAAATAACAAATCTTTTGTGGCTCTTTAACCCATGCCACTGCAGATGGTAACTGCAGCCATGAAATTAAAAGACGCTTGATCCTTGGGAAAAGAGCTATGACCAACCTAGACAGCATATTAAAAAGCAGAGACATTACTTTACCAACATAAATCCGTTTAGTCAAAGCTATGGTTTTTCTAGTGGTCATGTATGGATGTGAGAGATGAACTATAAAGAAAGCTGAGCACCGAAGAATTGATGCTTTTGAACTGTGGTGTTGGAGAAGACTCTTGAGAGTCTCTTGGACTGCAAGGAGATTCAACCAGTCCATCCTAAAGGAGATCAGTCCTGGGTGTTCATTGGAAGGACTGATGTTGAAGCTGAAACTCCAGTACTTTGGCCATCTGATGCAAAGAACTGACTAATTTGAAAAGACCCTGATGCTAGGAAAGATTGGAGGCGAGAGGAGAAGGGGATGACAAAGGGTGAGATGGTTGGATGGCATCACCCACTCAGTGGACATGAGTTTTGAGTAAACTCCCGGAGTTGGTGATGGACAGGGAAGCTTGGCGAGCTGTAATCCATGGGGTTGCAAAGAGTCGGAGATGACTGAGTGACTGAACTGAACTGAACCCACACCAATATGCATCTACTCAGGCAGTCCTCACCACAACCCCACGAGGTGGGGACTGGTATTATCTACATTAGGAAGTAAGAAAGTTAAAAGCAGGGATGTTACTAATTTGGCTAAAGTTAGCCAGCTGATCAGCAGGAGAACTGGGGTTCCAATCTAGGCTCTTTGGTAGAGAAGCCAATGTTTGCTTTCTCCTTTCCTGTCGACTCTGTTTCTTTAGCTGCGTATGGGCAGAAGCTAGGACCCCTTCTACCACATCGTGTATAGGCTTCTCTCGCACATACTCTCATATGCACAAAAAGGCTTGTGGTGAAGCCTCCTTGAAAAAACAGGCTGAGACTTTTCTGGTGGTCCAGTGGTCTGCCTGCTAATGCAGGGGACAAAGGTTTGATCCCTGATCGAGAAGATTCCACATGTTGCTGGGCAACTAAGTCTGTGCACCACAACTCCTGAACCCATGTTCCCTAGAGCCCATGCTCCACAAGAGAAGCCTGTATACCCCAACTAGAGAACAGCCCCACCCACCGCAACTAGACAACAGCCCCACCCACCGCAACTAGACAACAGCCTCATCCACCGCAACTAAACAACAGCCCCACCCACCAGCAACTAGACAACAGCCTCACCCACCACACAGCCCCACCCACCGCAACTAGACAACAGCCTCACCCACCGCACAGCCCAACCCACCGCAACTAGAGAACAGCCCCACCCACCGCAANGATCAGCCCTGGGATTTCTTTGGAAGGAATGATGCTAAAGCTGAAACTCCAGTACTTTGGCCACCTCATGCGAACAGTTGACTCACTGGAAAAGACTCATGCTGGCAGGGATTGGGGACAGGAGGAGAAGGGGACGACCGAGGATGAGATGGCTGGATGGCATCACGGACTCGATGGACGTGAGTCTGAGTGAACTCCGGGAGTTGGTGATGGACAGGGAGACCGGGCCTACTGGGATTCATGGGGTTGCAAAGAGTTGGACACGACTGAGGGGCTGAACTGAACTGATCTGAAACTTTCCCCCAATTGAAAAATAACCACTTGTTTCTTTTAGTAATTATAGGAAAGTTCTTACAAATTCTTCTTTATTTAAATAATTAAATAGATAAATATACCTAATGGAGAGTTAATCTTTTAATGTATGGCATTTTGGTCTGTTTAAATGGACTACTGTGAAATATAGGGTTCTAGTACCTAATTGGAGGCCCAAGAACCTTCAGGTTTATATAAAGTTCTATCATGCAACTCTCTAACAATTCTGTTTTAAATAGGTACTATTTGCAAAGGTTACTGGTAGGATAAATAGAGGTGTGAATGGTAAGAGATGGCAGATGGAAGAGGAATGTCAAGGCTGTACTTGATACCTCTGAGCTGACAAAGAGCTCTGGAAATCTTCCCATCCCTTAGAGAAAAAAATCTCTCTTACACATTCCATCTATTAGAAGTTCATTTGTGTTTAACAAATTCCTCTTTTAAAATGCAAATCTTCCTTGTGAACTGGTAAATCTCATTCACACCTGATTGTTAGTTACTTTTATGTTCTAGAATCCGATCAACACATAACTGATGTTGGAAGTCTGGGAATGAACAAATAGCTCAGGGTGGGAAAAGGGAAATGTGGATAGAGTGGGGCTGGAGATGGTAGGGTAAGGCTTTCATTTGTGGGCAATAGTGAAGTGAAAGTCACTCAGTTGTGTCCAACTCTTTGAGACCCCTTGGATTATAGAGTCCATGGAATTCTCCAGGTCAGAATACTGGAGCAGGTAGCCTTTCCCTTCTCCAGGGGATCTTAACAACCCAGGGGTAGAACCCAGGTCTCCCACATTGCAGGCTGGTTCTTTACCAGCTGAGCCACAAGGGAAGCCCGGGAACACTGGAGTGGGTAGCCTTTCCCTTCTCTAGGGGATCTTTCCAACCCAGGAATCAGACTGGGGTCTTCTGAATTGCATACAGATTTCTTACCTGCTGAGCTACCAGGGAAGTCCTTGGAGGCAAGAGGGCATACTGATATTTTGCAGTTTTATCCAGGGGAATGGCAGTAGCTTGGCGTACTACAAAACGAGCACTTTTCTTGATTGCCAATGCCTGACTGAGATCAGAACAAGTCTGGAAGCCTGAAAATTATCAGGTTTGAAATATTTAGCCATAGCAAGTTAATTGAATTTATTACTCTTTCTTGAAAACCTTTCTAGCTAATTCTCACTATTTCCCCAACAGCAACCTTGGATTCTAAGACCCATGGTTCAGCCTCCCAGATTCAAAGTGCAACTGAATTCCACCCCACCCCCACAAAAAGAATTTGAATGCAGTCCAGTCCTTTTTCATTGTCTCACTGGTCATTCACAGTTTTGGAGATTATGGTTAGTATGTAATCCTAGAAAATACTGTTAAGAAATTTCAGAAGAATGTAAGATGATATTTATATATCTGTTTTAGTAAGTGCCATTCAAGCTGATATCAAAGGTTGCAAAATTTGAATTAGACTTCAGTTGAATTAAACTGCATGTCCTAGTTAGAAATTCAAGGAAAAATATTTTATGACATCTTAAACCATTATTAATCACCTCTCCTTTTATATGAAAAATAAATATGCTAAAATCTTCATTGTTAAGAAAAGGGGTCATCTTTCCCGCCAAAATGGCTAATTTTAGTTTTTATGTGGTTGGATACATTTGTAAACTATTACATGAAAACATATGGTTGGAACATGCTTATTCCTTCATGAGTATTCTTTTGAGGCTGCAAAAATTTCCTTAGTTGTTCCATGTGCTAGTTTGTTGTGCTGATGGCTTCTGGGTCTAAATAATTTTCTTCCTTTTCCATACTTAATGAAATAAATTCTAATAAGGAAAAAAAAAGAATCCCGTTAAGGAAAATCTCGTTCTTGTAGATGTAGGCTGGGAACTGACATAGGTCACAGAGGGACAGCAAACATTATGTCACACATTCTTCAAGTAATTGATCTCTTTGAGGTTTATTCACGTGAATGTATTTTGACAAGTAATGAAGCAATAGTGGGAAAGGGATCACTGGTGTGGCTAATTTTCAGTTACCTGTAAAGTGCTAAACACGTTTTTCTTTTCATTTCTTACTATCTACCCACTTTTTTGATCCATAAGATCAGTGAACTACCATTTTAAGCTATGTCAGTTCAGTTCAGTTCAGTTCAGTCGCTCAGTCGTGTCCGACTCTTTGCGACCCCATGAATCACAGCACGCCAGGCCTCCCTGTCCATCACCATCTCCCGGAGTTCACTCAGACTCACGTCCATCGAGTCCATGATGCCATCCAGCCATCTCATCCTCGGTCGTCCCCTTCTCCTCCTGCCCCCAATCCCTCCCAGCATCAGAGCCTTTTCCAGTGATTCAAGTCTTCTCATGAGGTGGCCAAAGTACTGGAGTTTCAGCTTTAGCATCATTCCTTCCAAAGAAATCCCAGGGCTGATCTCCTTCAGAATGGACTGGTTGGATCTCCTTGCAGTTCAAGGTACTCTCAAGAGTCTTCTCCAACACCACAGTTCAAAAGCATCGATCCTTTGGCGCTCAGCTTTCTTCACAGTCCAACTTTCACATCCATACACGACCACAGGAAAAACCATAGCCTTGACTAGGCGGACCTTAGTCGGCAAAGTAATGTCTCTGCTTTTGAATATACTATCCAGGTTGGTCATAACTTTTCTTCCAAGGAGTAAGCGTCTTCTAATTTCATGGCTGCAGTCACCATCTGCAGTGATTTTGGAGCCCAAAAAATAAAGTCTGCCACTGTTTCCACTGTTTCCCCATCTATTTCCCATGAAGTGATGGGACTGGATGCCATGATCTTCGTTTTCTGAATGTTGAGCTTTAAGCCAACTTTTTCGCTCTCCTCCTTCACTTTCATTAAGAGGCTTTTTAGCTCCTCCTCACTTTCTGCCATAAGGGTGGTGTCAGCATATCTGAGGTTCTTGATATTTCTCCCGGCAATCTTGATTCCAGCTTGTGTTTCTTCCATTCCAGCATTTCTCATGATGTACTCTGCATATAAGTTAAATAAGCAGGGAGACAATACACAGCCTTGACCCCATATTCTGTGTTAAATCAACGTGTGGCACCTCCATCTAGCCCATGGGTCACGCTCGGCGGTTTTCTCTGATACAGGCCACACTCAAGTAATGCAATGATGGGCAAGACCCAAGGCCCGGCGGAGGCGGAGACCAGGCGAATCAGGGGCCGGCACTTGCGCACACGCCCTGGGAGACAGCGAAGAGACGATGCCGTGGGACGCAGCCTGGTCTCAGGATGAGGGGAAAATGACCCAAGGAAGCAGTGTGTGAGGGCTGCGCTGAACAGGGGAGCTGGTGGAACAGATGTCACTCACAGTCACTTTGGTGCACGAGCTCCCGCTCACTAGCCACCCGGAGAGGCACTGTGACAAGCATTCAAGCACTGACTGCCCCCACAAAGGAAGAGATTTCCCTTCTAGGCACTGAGCACCTACCTACACAGAGCTCTGCAGTCTAATCTGTTTCCAATCTGCCCTCCAAAGCAAGCTGTACCAACCACGCCATCTCACAGAGGAGAAGAAATGAGGTTAAAAGAACTGCCCAGTGTCACGAAGCTGATAACAGGTGGAACCAGAATTTGAACCAGAATGTATACATTCTTCCACAATTCCTGCCTATGAACTGTAAGCAAGCAGAGACTGAACGTCCCAGCCACTGAATCTAGATGGGTCTTTCCTGCTGAGAAACAGAATGCCACAGTCCTGACTTAGAAAACACAGTTCTCTCATGGCTGTCTATATCAAGGGCTGCCCATGAATTTGAAATTGAAGTTGGCTAAAGTACAACAAGCCGATAGGTGTTGAAGGCTGGGGTTAGGGAGCTACGAAGAATGACAGGGACCAGGAGGGAGAGAGGAAAACCAGGTTGGGGAGAAAGTCCTTCCTGTCTTTTAAGGAGTGATCCTCCCAGCCTGGCAAACACACACATGCAATACACACAAACATACACACACATCGTGCGTGCACACACAACATACACATACCATGCACACACACGTATACACATGAACATACTCATGCACGCATGCAGGCATGCGCATCACGTGCACACACCTGTACACGCATGCACATGTACACGCATGCACATGTACACACATGCGTGTACCCACCACCTCCGCCGCCACCTTGGCCCTTAGGCATCCTCATCTTGTAAAGCCACCTGACTCTCACACGGATTCTTTCATTTTCCTCCACTTGCAGACAGCCTCTCCTTCCATCCTGTAGTCTGAGGGCAGAGACATCAGATGTCTGGGAAACCCTCACCAAGCCCTGCATGGCTCCGGCCACCTGGCAGAGGCCCAGCATCTGTCAGTGACTGGTAAAGAGCAGCGCTGGTGTTCTCCTTTGAAGGGTTTGTAAAGAGAAACCTCGCCACTTGCATCTGCTGTGCTTCTACAACTGAACTGAATTGGGACCAGAGCCACAGTGCGCAGCGGCCAGGGCAGGGGTTAGGGCTGCCCTCAAATTCTGCACTCTACCCTCCAGTGACTTTAACTGGTCTGGGGCGAGCAGTGACAGCCAACTCAGCCCTAGGGTAACAGGCAGAAAGAGCAAATTAAGTCATCCTGGCCACAGCAAAAGTCATGGAAACAGATAACACTGCAGGGGAAAACACACAGCAGTTATCAAACAGCCAGAGGACCCAGTGACCATCTGGGATTTTGCCAGAACCACCAGAAGCAAGATCCCTGTGGCTGCTGGCTCACAGAGGCTCAATTAGAACAGTATCCCCATGACCCAGTTTATTCCAGCTAGATTTTCTCATTGGGTCTGGTTTGCAGGCCAACGGCACGTATGACTACATGGCCTCAACTCTTAACATACTCAAGGTCCCCTTTTCACCCTACAGTGACACTTATACACAGCCCACTTACATCCCACTTTTGAAGCAATTTAATGCCCAAGCTGAAATATAAGGAGAAATGAGAAGAAAACAGTGGTTTAATGAATGTATTTTGATCTGTGATGCTCAAGCTTGTGGCCCGAGGAACTCCACTGAAGGCAACAGAGTTACAAGTGTGGACTTAAGGGAGAGGATCAGAAGCCATTTCAAACAAGACATACCATAAAAATCAAATAACAGAGGTGAATACTAAATAAAAATCAGCGTTGCATTAATAATTGATAAGACCTTGTCGAAGTTCTCTGTGAGTGTCGGCGGGGTATCTGCCAGGCTTGTAACATGTGGCATGATGCTCCACTGTGTGAACATCCCTGAGCACTGCTGGACACTCAGCTCTCCTGGACTCCGTCCACTAATGAGAGCAACAACCAAAAAGTATCCCTCCATTTGTATAATGCCCCGGGGGAATGGCCCCAGACTCCCCCCTCCATGTCAAGCCTGCGGGGAGCAGTCCTCTTCCGGGTGGAGGTAGGCATGGGAAGATTGACAGGGGCATCTGCTGACTCACAGCCAGGCACACAGTGCCTCACGCAGCCCGTGAACCAGCACTCCGAAGGCGACCAACCGGGCATTCAGCGGGCAGGATGTGCCCTCCCCACTCCCAGCGTCCCTGCACAGGACAAGGTACATGCAATTCACCTTATTCTCAGTGGGTGGGTTGTAAATTCAGCATGTGATATAGCAACCTGCATGTATCCTCTAAAACTCTCTAAAATGTACCCATGCACAGGCACCAGAGTAGAAATGAGCATACAGACCCCTAGTCTACCCAACAAGCAGACTTATTCTCCAGTCCTGGAGCAGATCTCTATGTCTTTAATTGGGGTGCACATGAGGGGTGCTTACCCTGAGAGCCGCCATGCTGTGAGGAAGCTCACGCTGCTTGGGGAGGCCATGTGTAGGTGTTCCAGCTGACAGTCGCCATCAACCACTGGATATCTGGGTGAGCCAGCCTTCAGATGATGTCAGCGCCCTTGCCCTTGAGCCACCCCAGCCTTTGAATCTTCCAGGTGAGGTGCCAGACATCATGGGACAGAGACAGGTCATCACGCAGTAGCTGCATCTGAATTTCTGACCCACAGAATGAGGAGTAAAATTCTGTATGAATTTGCCTAAGTGGCATCAAATGGCAGCAAATTTACATGTATCTTTCAACAATTTAAGATCACTCAGCTCCACAAAAGGCCCATGCTAGCAGACACACACCAGAACCGAGACTGACCCAGTGAAAAGCAAAATCAACCCCACCCTCGATCAGCACTTTAGTTCAGAGGCCAGAGGCAAAGCCCCTGGTTTAAGTTCTTCTCCTAAAGGAACGTACGTAGATGAATTCTTGAGGGTTAAATACAAGACGGATTCTGCCAAAGGGGCTCCAGAGGGACTTGTGGCTAGACAGAGGAGATGAATTCTCTGGAAGGATACGCAGGGGTTTGTGACTGTCCAGAGGAGCCAGCAGTGAGTGAACTCAGAGGCCTCGGCCGTCCTCCTTGGCACACGTGAGTGGCGGGCTCTGGGGGCAGCTGTGCGGCATCAGATGATGGTGCAGCCACAGCAGCATCTCTCGGGGTAATCTACCACATACACTTGGTGGTCGGTGCCATAGACGTAGAAGACGTCAGTTTTCCCTTGGTACCAGTAACGAACTTCTGTGAGGGGGATCAGCTCCAGGGTCTGGCGCTGAGGAAACAATTGGCCAAAAAGAAAACCTCAGTGTTCTGTTCAAGTCACTCACCTCCTCAAGAACCCTCAGTAGCTCCCTACTGCCTGCAGGAGGAAGTTCATGCTCTGGAGTTGTCATTTCGGCCCAGACCTGCCTTCTAGATGTATCTCCTCCTAGGCTCCTTCACTCACCCAAAGCTCTGTCCCAAACTGACTTCTCATCTTTAACCATCACCTGATTCTAAGTTTCATCAAGTGAGGGCACAGGCATCCTCAGGGGAGTTTCAGGATGTAGGGAAAGTCACCAGCCCAAAACAGGGCAGCTAACAGGACAATAACTTTTAGATGGTGGTGGGGAGTGAGGTGGAGAAAATTGGAGGGCAAAGTCATTGTAAACATTTTTATATTAAAACAATCATGGAGATATTAGGAAAGGGGACATCAGGGCCCCACATATGACAGCTGTCTCCTAACTGGATTCTACTTGCTAATGTCTTAACCCTGAGCAAAATATCACCATGAATCTTGGTCTATAGATGCCAACCCAAAAGACAATCTGGGGCAAAGATGCACAGAAGTGTTCCCCCATTACATCTTTTTTTTTTTTAAATGCATGTCTGCCCCTAGTTCACCCCTCTCTGCTCCAGGACCACTACACAAATGGCCTTTGTCACCTGAGATGGGGCTGTGCCATCACAGAAAGCCCAGGAGACCCAGGGTGTAGACGGAGCCCTGCCGCCAACATACTGTGTGATCTTGGGTAGTCAGTGCCCCTTTGCCAAATGAAGGGTTCCAAAGGACTCCAATTGCCAGCCTCAGCAGTAAAAACATCCCAGGAGAACCATCTGTATCCACAAACTGCTAAAATCATGTCCTGATATCCTCTTGCCCAGTCCCAAAACAGACACCTCAATATTTGGGGGTGTTCATTGTAGTGTCCCCGGAATACACCAGGGCTGCAGGAGCAAGGGTCCTTAGGTACCAATCTGGGGTCCTCTCTGGATGGGGCTGCAGACCAGGCCTCGCCTCCAGGTGAACAGCCACTGAGGTGTGGCTGACGCTCAGAGAACTGCTTACACTGCATCGCCCCCTTGCCTGCCCATCCTGCTCTGGCTCCCCAACCCGTTCACCCGTTTTCCCTGGGAGCCCTTGATTAACAAGTGATGAGCACACAGATCCTTGTCTCACAGCTGCTTCTGCAGAGCCCAACCTAATGCGACGTCCAGCCACACCCACTTACAGATGAGGACATGGAGGCCCGTGGACAGAAGAGAGGGTTCAGAAGCCGCGACCACGTGCCAGAACCAGGGAGCAGAGCCTGACCTGGTAAGCGAACTGTCCCTGCAGCGGTTGCCAGGTGAAAAGCACCCTGAATCCCTCAGCAGATAGGCCTGCAAACCTTCCCTGGCTTTCAGAGAGTCACTTGTGTGCCTTGAATGTGGTGGATAATAACATATTCCTTAGAGCTGAAAAATTTGAGTTCTACTCCTGGGCTCTTCCATTAAGAAGCTGTGTGTCATTACCTAAATTACTTCCACTCTCTGGGCCCCCTCTGATTTATTGGAAAAGTCATGGTGTGAAGTAGACCAGAGGTAGCTGAGGCTGCCCACAGGCTAAAATTATTAGCCTGGCAGCCCATACAGTGTTCTTAGCATTTTAAAAAAATTTGTCCTCAATATTGAAAAACTGGAAGGTTTCATATAAAAATGTGGACTTCAGAAAGTCTGAAATCTCTGCCCCACTGAGTTGAGGGGAGGCCCAGCCTTCTGGATAAGGGGCCCTCCCACCCACAGTACTATCCACCCTGCCAGCCTTTGAGTTTGCAGTGCCCCCATATCATGCTGAGGTTCATTCCCAGCTCCAAGAGGGTCACTATTAAGTTAAATGCATCCTTTTCTCTCCTGCCAATAGGGTAGATGTGCAGAGAGAAGGGGAATACTCATTGCAAAGGGAATAGAAGGACACTTCCTTGGCTGTCTCTTATACACATCTAGATGTGTATAAGAGACAGCATGAGGGGTGCTTACTGCAAAGTAACCACATCTGGCACTGTTTTGGGGGCTGCTCTTGCTTCTTATGTGACTATGCCATGAGCTCTCACCAATGATATGTAGATTGGATTAAGTCTGTCAGTTCAGAGTAGGTTTTCCTTTCATTATATTCTCATGNGATGTACAGAGAGAAGGGGAATACTCATTGCAAAGGGAATAGAAGGACACTTCCTTGGTGGTCCAGGGGTTAAGAATCCACCTTGCAATGTGGGGCCTGTGTGTGTGTGGGGCGGGGCGGGGGGGGTGCCTGTTTGAGGAACTAAGATCCCACAGGAAGCAGAGCAACTAAGCCCCTTGCACAGTCCATGTGTGTGCTGTGCGCTCAGTCGTACCCAACTGTTTGCGACCCCACGGACTTTAGCCCGCCAGGCTCTCCTGTCCATGGAATTCTCCAGGCAAGAATACTGGAGCGGGTTGCCATTTCCTTCTCCACAGTAGTAGTTTGTCGCTCAGTCGTGTCCGACTCTGCGACCCCGTGGACTGTAGCCTGCCAGGCTCCTCCCTCCATGGGATTCTCCAGGCAAGAGTACTGGAGTGGGGTGCCATTTATAGGCCACAACAAAAGGTCCCGCATGATGCAACTAAGATCCGACACAGCCAAATAAAATTATTTTTAATTTTTTTTTAAAGGGAAAGGAAGGAAAACTGACATTTTAAGTATCGGGTTCCGGGTGGTTAAAGCAAATGATCTCATTCCTTCAAAACCCTCTGAGGCGATGGTAGCATCTCTCTTTCACAGGTAAGAAACAACTGCAAGGGGTTCGCAGCTGGTGTGGGACCACTTTGGGATATGGGAGAACCAGGATCTGCACCCAAACTGTAAGACTCGGACCCCGGAGAGACTCCTCACCAAGTTCAGGCGCTGGGCTTCACGGCTGGACCCCTCATCTTCCCGCCGCATTTCCTTTACACACACCCTCCCTTCCCACAGTCCACGCTGCTTCTGGAGGCGCGATGGGCAGCACCGCCCCCTAGTGGCCAGAAGGATACAGCCGCGCAACTGCCCCGGCCCAGGCCGCTGGTCCAACACTGAGGGGCCGCAGATTTGGCAAGAGCCCGGTCGGGCCGCACGCTGGGTTCCAGCCCTGCCTTCCACCCTAGATCTCGAGCTTTCCGTCCCCTCTCTGAATACCAGGGGGTGAGAATCAACATCACACCGAGCCACATTCCTGCGTGAAACCCTGCAAGCTTCCTGTCGCTCTCTGGATAAATTAACCCAAACCTCTCCCTGTGGCGTTCGACTAGCCCGCCCTGCTCTCTGCCCTGCGGCCACTGTGGCCCCAAGTCAGTCCTCAGTACCTCCGTGCTCCTCCCACTGGGGCTCCATCCGGCCGCCCTGCCACTCGGGGCAAGGAGCCTCCCTGCAGAGGGAAGGGCCCACATGTCCACAGGGCAGTGCCCTGGAGCCCCAGCCCAGCCGGCACCTCACCTCCCACCAGCCCGGACCCCCTCAGCTCACCTGCTGCAGGACGCGGGCCCGGGAGGCAAGGGCGGCGCTGTGTTCTGAGATGCCGCGCCTGGAGGCCAGAGAGATCTCCCGCAGCGGGAAGTCCACAATGGGATACACCTGGGGGAGATGCAGACCGCCTGACCCGTAGCCTCAGCACCTGGAGCCTTGGAGGGCTGAGGGGAGCATGAGCCCAGAGGGCGGAGGGCCCAGGCCAGGGGCGAGTGGGATGCGTGGGGCTTGTTAAATCTCCACAGACCCTGGATCCAACCAAAGGGGAGCACCGTGGACAGAGCACTCCCCCACCCAGAAGGCCTTCGCTGCTGCACGCCAGAGCTTCTACTTCTGCTTTATTGACTATGCCAGAGTCTTGACTGTGTGGCCCGGGAGGCATAATAAACTGTGGAGAATTTCCAATAAACTGTGGAGAATCCTGAGAGAGATGGGAACACCAGGCCACCTGGCCTGCCTCCTGAGAAACCTGTATGCAGGTCAGGAAGCAACAGTTAGAACTGGACATGGAACAAATAGACTGGTTCCAAATAGGAAAAGGAGTACATCAAGGCTGTATATTGTCTCCCTGCTTATTTAACTTATATGCAGAGTACATCATGAGAAATGCTGGAATGGAAGAAACACAAGCTGGAATCAAGACTGCCGGGAAAAATATCAGTAACCTCAGATATGCAGATGACACCACCCTTATGGCAGAAAGTGAAGAGGACCTAAAAAGCCTCTTGATGAAAGTGAAAGTGAAGAGTGAAAGTTAGCTTAAAGCTCAACATTCAGAAAACGAAGATCATGGCATCTGGTCCCATCACTTCATGGCAAATAGATGGGGAAACAGTGTCAGACGTTATTTTGGGGGGGCTCCAAAATCACTGCAGATGGTGACTGCAGCCATGAAATTAAAAGACACTCCTTGGAAGAAAAGTTATGA
The DNA here is from genome assembly GCA_006410675.1 of Oreotragus oreotragus. Taxonomy (NCBI): domain Eukaryota; kingdom Metazoa; phylum Chordata; class Mammalia; order Artiodactyla; family Bovidae; genus Oreotragus; species Oreotragus oreotragus. The sequence goes on from SJYX01012120.1 coordinate 637,979, forward strand.
CCAACCTGGATAGCATATTCAAAAGCAGAGACATTACTTTGCCAACTAAGGTCCGTCTAGTCAAGGGTATGGTTTTTCCAGTGGTCATGTATGGATGTGAAAGTTGGACTGTGAAGAAGGCTGAGTGCTGAAGAATGGATGCTTTTGGACTGTGGTGTTGGAGAAGACTCTTGAGAGTCCCTTGGACTGCAAGGAGATCCAACCAGTCCATTCTGAAGGAGATCAGCCCTGGGATTTCTTTGGAAGGAATGATGCTAAAGCTGAAACTCCAGTACTTTGGCCACCTCATGCAAAGAGTTGACTCATTGGAAAAGACTCTGATGCTGGGAGGGATTGGGGGCAGGAGGAGAAGGGGACGACAGAGGATGAGATGGCTGGATGGCATCACGGACTCGATGGACGTGAGTCTGAGTGAACTCCGGGAGTTGGTGATGGATAGGGAGGCCTGGCATGCTGCGATTCGTGAGGTCACAAAGAGTCAGACACGACTGAGCGACTGAACTGAACTGAACTGAAATACGTGACTCACCCACAGAGAAAATAACCAAAGTTGAAAGAAAAAATGCAACTCTTCAAGTATTCTTAAATAGAAATAACTCAAAAAATATTTAAATCCATTTAGCATCATTCACAAAAAGGGTTTATAAATTCCTTAGTAACTACATGGAAGGAGATAGTGTTGGTTTGTATGTTAGAATGGTTTTAGACAGGTTTTTTATCATCACTTCGAGGACCATATAGGGCTTCCCTGGTGACTCGGACAATAAAGAATCTGCCTGGAATGCAGGAGACCTGGATTTGTCAGGAAGATCCCCTGGAGAAGGGAATGGCTACCCAGTCCAGTATTCTTGCCTCGAGAGTTCCATGGACAGAGGAACCTGGCAGGCTACAGTCGGGGTCAAAAAGAGTTGGACACACCTGGGCGACTAAACAACGACAATGAAAGGACCATATTAAACAGTCAATTCCTTTGGTAAACAAAGATCGCTTGTTATATTTTATATTTCAGTAGCATAACATTGCCAGCTCACCTACAGAAAAATAAGATATCCCTCACTATATATATATACACTTTCCCAAACAGATGTGTGGAGTTTTAGAACATAAAAGGTTTTATTTCCAAACATCTTGGAATTGAGCAGATGTTTATAATTTTAGGACAAATGGAATCCTGACTTAGGGTTTTCTTTAATTCTTTTTAAAAAGGTATACGTGCTTAAGTCAATTAAACGATATGGTATTATCTCCTTGAGTCTCATATTTCAAATTTGCCTCAGGAAATATCAACCATTTCCCCTTTACTCTAGTCTCCTGTGATGTGCTCATTTACAGAGCCCTGCATTTCTGAGACCAACAATAACAGCATGCTTGACCATGAGGTCTCCCTGTAAATGATTTTCTCATACATTGTAACACCTAATCTTCACAATAACCCTCTTAGATCAATGTTATTTTTATCCACATGTTAATGAGGAGGAAACTGAAGCTATGAGAGATTAAAGCGCATCGCCAAAGAACTGTGGAGGAAGGGCTACAGGCCCTGACGCCAAGGCCTGCATCTCAATCTGAGAACAGAATGCAGGAACCGCGCTTTCAGTTGTATTCCCCCTTGCATGTATCTTCGCTTCTCTCTCTCTCCTGTTTTTTTCTAAGCTTCATCTCACTCTAATTAAAAAGAGAAACTAAAAAACATTCAACTACTAACCCAAGAGTCAAAAAGCAGTAAGGAAGCCTACCTTGTACCCATGACCTCCTTCCCCGCTGCCTCTCCATCACTGACTGCCCAGGACCTTCCATCCTGATGGCCTCATGCTCTACGCCGCTGATCAGCACAACCTGTGTCCTATTAAGTAGGGAGTCCTTCCCAGAGAAATTCACCTCTGACCTGAATTGGTCTCTCTTTCACAGTGGGCTCATCTTCACTTCTTTCTATTTAGAGCTGCCTTGACCGACTTTTCTTGCCCTGCTCTGACCTTCCCTTTGATGCCTTTGGGGTTTCCTTTTCTCCACGCTCTCATTGGAGACCCCCGCTCCACAGACCCCATTTCTCTTCCAATTGGTGATTTACATACTTAAACTCGGAGAAGGCAATGGCACCCCACTCCAGTATTCTTGCCTGGAGAATCCCAGGGACTGCGGAGCCTGGTGGGCTGCCGTCTATGGGGTTGCATAGAGTCAGACACGACTGAAGTGACTTAGCAGCAGCAGCAGCAGCATACTTAAACTGTCTGCAAACCCTTCACCTGGTAGTTCAGTGGGTTCTCGCATCCTTAGATTCCCAAAGCAAAGATCCCCTTTCTCAAAACCTCCCCTTATACCATTACCTCAGTGTAAGGCATCATTCATGAAATAAACATGAAAACTGCACGGGACACCACCCAGTGTAAAACCGCGTACTGAGACATTCTCGACTCGCCTCCTCCAGGTGCTCATCTCTGGTCTCCAGCCAGCCCTTGTCTGCATTCTCAGCCCCTCCTGCTTTGCTCTCTGCTTTATTTATTCTCACTTGACCACTTCCCACAAGAAACAAGTACCTCTTTTCACTTCTCCCCTAACATTTTACACATATCTCAAGCCTTGGGACACTTTCAAGTAGAAGCGGAATGCAACGACTTAAGTACTAGCCTCTGAACTCAGCTTCACCACTTACCAGCAGACAGCTTACTTAACCTCTCTTAACCTTACTTAATCGCCGTTCTCACATCCACAGATTGGAAGACGACCACAGTGCGCAAGTAAGTGAGCAGCGGGGAGGGTAAAGCAGTGCATTTTGAGCAAGCTGGTATAGATTAAGCATGCTGCAGTTGTTACAATACTGTTTGTAGAAATAATGTTTTCTCTCTGGACTCTCCAGTGGAAAGGCACTCCTTGAGGAGGGAGATTTATCTTAGTATCACTAACATTTCACACCAAGCAGAGTCAGAGCCTCTTTATGCTGAAATTCATTGGATAAGGCTATGGAGACAGTATTCTAAATACAAGACCGATTTTATTGAATCTGACTCCCTAATTTAAACTCAAGCTGAGTTAGAGGCCATGCTTAAATAACTAGGCAAGTAAGATGATACCCAGTGAGAGGTTTCACTTCAGACCCAAACCCTCCGCATACTGCGTGCTTTTNGGATAAGGCTATGGAGACAGTATTCTAAATACAAGACCGATTTTATTGAATCTGACTCCCTAATTTAAACTCAAGCTGAGTTAGAGGCCATGCTTAAATAACTAGGCAAGTAAGATGATACCCAGTGAGAGGTTTCACTTCAGACCCAAACCCTCCGCATACTGCGTGCTTTTTCAGGCCTGACCACAGGCTTTGTCTGGCAGGCCTCAAAGGGGAAAGCCCCCTGCCCACCCCTCACCAGGTGCAGCCAGTGCACTGAGGTCTGTGGAAGGAGTTTCAGGCCCCCTGGACAACCTCGTTCTTACACACATCACATTCCAAACCGTAGTTTGGAGCCCTCCTTAGCTGAGATCCTTGGCAGACAGGGATTTCTCCAAATGAGTTTCTTGCTTATATATTTACAGCACGTGATCAAAGGCTTGACTATTACTTTCACTCTGGCTTACTGTCTTCACTGACAGTTCAGACACCTGGCAGCTCTGCTCTATCCAGCTCATCCCTTAAGAACTTAGAAAGAGCTGGATGATGCCAGGAGGTTGCAAAGGGAGAGTATTCGGGAGAACAATATTTTGATATTTCCATTTTGTAGGAGGATATAACCTTGTGGTGTCCATGGTTTATACCTAGGATACTCTCAGATTAGCAGACATACAGATTTTATAATGCAGTTACAGCTTATTCTACAGGGGACCTGAAGTCATTGAGGGCACAGTTAGAGAATGTGCAAGTTCCAGAATATCCTGTTTCTTTGTTCCTTTTTTGGAGTTTGTGTCTGTGATGTCACTAAATCAAACGTGATGGAGACACCCCAAACACAAATGACTGAAGGAAAAATTAGGATAACCTGAGAGCAGATGTGTAAATGGCTTCCCTAGTTGCTCAGATGGTAAAGCGTCTGTCTGCAAGGCAGGAGACCCGGGTTCGATCCCTGGGTTGGGAAGATCCCCTGGAGAAGGAGATGGTAGCCTACTCCAGTGTACATGTGTTTTGCTCACACAAGCATAAAACATCAACTTCTTCAAGTTTCTGCTGCTGCTGCTGCTAAGTCGCTTCAGTCGTGTCCAACTCTTGTGCGACCCCATAGATGGCAGTCCACCAGGCTCCACTGTCCCTGGGATTCTCCAGGCAAGAACACTGGAATGGATCGCCATTTCCTTGTCCAATGCATGAAAGTGAAAAGGGAAAGTGAAGTTGCTCAGTTATGTCCAACTCTTCGCGACCCCATGGGCTGTAGCCTACCAGACTCCCCCGTCCATGGGATTTTCCAGGCAGGAGTACTAGAGTGGGTTGTCATTGCCTTCTCCTTCTTCAAGTTTCTAGAGGAACTTATTTCAGAGTGAAAGCTAAAGATTTAAGAATGTATTATATCTTTCCATCACCATAGGCTTAGAGAATGAAAGAGTAGATCAGTCAGATTTATATTTTTATTTTATTTATTTTATTTATTTGTTTTTTTAGAGCTTCCATTTTACTTTATTTTACTTTACAGTACTCTATTGGTTTTGGGATACAGATTTAGCATTTTGTTTTAAATCAGTTTTAACTGGACACTTCTGAGAACAAGGGTCTCACAGGTAGAGTTAAAAGGAGACCAACCAAATGTGCACCAACTGCATGAATTCTTCAGTGAGAAGCAGCAACAATGCACACTTTTCCAGAAGAATGGTCTCTAGCCTCGGAAGTATTGGTAAGACAGGACTATGATTGTTCTCACTTTACAGTAAAGGGCACTGTATGAAGCTGAGAGTGATGAAGATCTTCAAAAACCTCCTATAGCACTTTCTACCAGAGTACATTTAGTGGTTACACGGTTAGCCTCATTTGAATCTAAAATAAAGTTACAGGAAAAGATAGGGAATCAAGGAATTCACCTTTGAACACAGGTCATCTCTGGGACTCATCTTTGCAGCTTAGGTTTTTGCATGTTATGTTTCCAGTTCTACTGATGATGTTCCTCAGTTTTCTCTAGCAATGTGTCAAATGTTAATACTTCAAATTTTCTTTAAGAAAGAAATGCAAATACTGCTGGCATGATGTTAAAATGTGTTCCTTAATAACTGAAACACACCCTGTAGCTCTGCCAACTAAAGCTCCTTTCTAAGAACAGAATTTCTATAATAAGAGCCATAATCTGAAAAGAAAAAAAAAAAATCATCGGAAACATCACTAAGTATGAATAAGACCATATCTTTTGGACCTTAAATAGTATGAAAGATCTCAGTAAGAACTAAAGAGTTAATTATAGTTTATCCTTCATGTGTTGTTTATTTAAATGGAAATTTTTCTTAAATTCATAAATAATACAGTTTTTCTTAAAATATTATTATCGTCATGTGTACGGAACAGTACAAATATCTTTTAACATTAGACTCAAGGAGAAAAGTAACTGACTCAAAACATATGGTTTATCACTTAGTAGGCTATTTATTTCTTCAACATTAAGTCTAGTCATTTAATCTTAAGTAAAGATTTTTGTTTTTAGAAAAAATACCTAAAGCATGGCACAAATTATCTGCCAAATAGAGCAAACGAGAATGTGGAAACAGCTGATGTCTAGGGTAAGTTAAATACATGTACTTAAGGAAGAAATAAATACCAAAACCTGCTTTCACTAAGCAAATATCACAATGAAATATCTTATATATTAATACCACTAGAGGGCTTAATACGTTTTGCTTAATAGAATTTTTTTTTCAAAGTTGTGTTCGTGGTATAAATGAACTTCTATATATGTATCCTTATAATCAAGGTTATAAAAAAATTGATACAAAATACATACAAACATGCAAAATAATAATAAAGTGATTAGATAAAAGAAAATTTTATAGACTGAATATCACTTTAGGCAATTTAAGTCTGTTAAATAAACTGTATGGCTTCAAATATCACTTATTCTTAAATGATACATATTATTTCTGCAAATTTGTATTTAACAACATGGTTCTGATAAATGGCCTGTGCTATTTTTAAGAAAGATTAATAGTTTTAAAGCAGCCTACAAATTTCTTTCAGTCACTAGTCACCAACAATATAAATTTACCTTCATTCAAGGTAGTCTCTATATTTCAAAAGAATATTTATGTTCATGAAAACTTGTCTATGATTCTAACTTAGACAAATTATATTATGGAAGACATTAAAAATGACTATCTTTAAATTCCTTCTTTAGTTGAACAAGTCACACATTTAATAAATTTGATTTTTGTCTTGAGTGGTAATTTATCTTTAAATCAATCCTATTATTCACTTATATTGTGAATACAAACTTTTACGAGATGAGAGAATAAAAATTATGACTCAGCTAAATAAAATAAGTCTTACACTGATTTTAAAACCACTACTTACCCATTTAAAATATGAATTAGTCCTACTGCCCCAATTCTTGGAGGTGGGTAAAATAATACTACAAATAAAAGGTTTACATTTTGAAGTGGAAAACCTGTTATCACCACATATATGAAATAATATTTCTGTAATTCTGAAAAAATCTAATGAAATACAAGTTGATTCATTCACAAGGAATTTCCCAAACTCTAGGCTCAGATTTGAGAACAAAAATATTAGATGTTACAGGATATTAAAAAAAAAATCTTCCATTATCTGAATATACTTTCTGATTAACAACACAATGCAAAACTTGTATCTTGTCACAGGCAAGGCATGTATGCAGGCTAAGGCACTTCAGTCACGTCTGACTCTGGGCAACTCTATGGACTGTAGTCTGCCAGACTCTTCTGTCCATGGGATTCTCCAGGTAAGAACATTGGAGTAGGTTGAATGATGGGTGTCAAAATCCATAGTTGTCTGTTTTGCATGGACCTGATCTGTCAGAAACTCCTACTCATGAGCTCTGAGTACCATCTGAGATTGCTGCATATAATTCCAAAAGCTAAAGAAACCCTAGTTGTCTGGGGGGTTTTCCTGTTAAATGCAATCACCTGAGTTTCCCCCAGAGGTTATGTTTTGCTGTGTAATTCACAGGGCCATCAAAGATAGGGCCACCTGGGAGTAATAACCTGCCACCTTTATTCCACCAGCAAATGGCTATCATTTCCACCTCCTTACCAATCGTAATAGCACTTACCCGAGAATTACAGGAGAGTGCTGTGAAATATTATGTGCAAAATGTATCTCTTCAGTTATATGACCAAATGAAGCCCTCAGGTCAGTTTACAAGGCTTTTACAAAGCTTTTTTTCTTGTTGTTGCTGTTTGTTTTATTCTTTATGAATACAGTAGTTTTACATAATTAAGTTGCACATGCTGTGAATAAAGAGGTTTTGATAGCTAAATTAGTTACAGATTAAGCATTCTAATAACTGAACGTGGTGCAATTATTACTGATCGCTTGATAAATTTACAAATATCATCCAAAGTTGAAGCAGCCTGCCTTATAAAAGTTTTTCATTCTGTATTTTTCTAACCTGTATCTAATAATATATTGATTATTCATAGTAACATGATCATTCTTCTCAGTATATTTTTATGAATATCTTACTTTCTAGTCAGAAAAATTTTACACTACTAAATGTATTCTGGCAAAGATCACCATGACAAAGTAAGAAAAAATGATCATATTGCCCTTCACTTTACTTTTCTTTTCATCAGATATGCATTCTATAATTAAGTTCTTCTATATCCAGGATTATTTTTTTCTTTCCAGGTTACTATGCTCTCATCACTAGTATTTCAGCAGTCTGGAGTATCCCCTCCATTACTGCTCCCACACTATATATGTTACTCTTAAATCTGTTAACATGCACCCCACTCAACATTATCAAGGCCAAAAATTAACATTCTACTTTCATTTGAAAATACTTACAGTAATACACTTCCAGTAACGATCTTAATGCTTCATCCAGAATAAATCTCACACAAGAGGAATATCCAGAGGTTATTTTTATCTCCTTTCTCTAATTTACATTATCGCTTCATTCAAGTCTGAAAAATAAAAATATTCAAACTGTCTTACTATTAAATACACTGACACAATTTCAGTGTAAAACAATAAGAAAATGGTAGAATATTTTCCTGAACATAATAAATTTCTGAAGACTGAGCAAACATATCATTAAGAATTTTTTAAATGTAATTTAATTTTTATCTCCTTTCTCTAATTTACATTATCGCTTCATTCAAGTCTGAAAAATAAAAATATTCAAACTGTCTTACTATTAAATACACTGACACAATTTCAGTGTAAAACAATAAGAAAATGGTAGAATATTTTCCTGAACATAATAAATTTCTGAAGACTGAGCAAACATATCATTAAGAATTTTTTAAATGTAATTTATACATCATACAAAAAATCATCAGCCCCACCAAACATATATTAAGATGTGCATTAATTCATGCCCAGTAGTACTTCTTTTACTTGCCCACTAAGAAATGAATCTCCACATACAGAGTGATCTTAATCACATATATTTCTATTAAAAAAATAAAGTATATTTAGGATACTAAGAAAGATAGAAATATTTTTGTTTGCTTGTTTCAACAGTTACATGATTATCATAAAATTGATCTAGAATTTTTGATGAATTAATAAACTAGCTTTTGGTATTGAAGCAGTCAGAGGGAAGTCAATTTTATCCTTCTACATATAATTAAGGGATGCATAATCATATTATGTTTAACTAAAAGAATATGTATTCAAACATTATGAGAGATCTGTTAAAAGAATTTATACAAATAAAGTCTGACATTTCTACAGCAAGCTGACTCTAGAGGAAAAATATCTGGGGATATCCTCAGATTCAGTGTTCTCCAATCTGCAAAGGGAGAGGAACAGACTTGTTCCTTTTGAACAAGGAACAATTAAAATCAAACCAAATAGAAAGGACTGCCAATGCAAAGGCTCTTTAAGGCTACTGATATGTTTTAAGCTGTCTTCATGGAAATAAACTTAATATCTAGTAATGAAAACTGCTAGGTTTCAAGATACCGTTGCTTAATTAAAAAAAAAACACATTTTAAGTACAAATGCATTAACACCCTTGCCTGCACCTCCCAAAATTAGAATTTCNATGCAAAGGCTCTTTAAGGCTACTGATATGTTTTAAGCTGTCTTCATGGAAACAAACTTAATATCTAGTAATGAAAACTGCTAGGTTTCAAGATACCGTTGCTTAATTAAAAAAAAAACACATTTTAAGTACAAATGCATTAACACCCTTGCCTGCACCTCCCAAAATTAGAATTTCATGGGTTCGTGTTTGTCACAGGGAGTAATAGCAGAAGTCCCCTAATGTGACCCTTACAATCTCCCTCACTGTGAGGGGAGGCAGCTTAGAGAATAAATAATGTGATAAAAGACCTGCGTCTCCCCACCTCCTCCACTAAAAATCTCTAGCACCAGATGCAATTACTGATGTCAGTCAACAGTAGCTTTAACTGTTAGGAAACCAGCGCCTTTCTGACCGGTTAGTATATCCAGCCTGAGTTTTAATACCTCCTTTGTCTCTGGTACATTATTTATTTTTTTCCCCTTCCTGGTTGTGTAATTGTGAATCCTTGCTATTAATGAATTTCAAAAGATAATTTTATATACTGGTAATAATTCTACATAAAATTTCAAGACAAAGAATTGATTGCAGATTCAAGAATTTTATTCAGAAGTATTTTCAGTGCAACTTTCCTTTTTATCTGTTCACTTTCCTGTCTATGAATCCCAAAATGTATGCATGAGCTCTCTGTTACTTCCCTTTAATCTCTCATATCCTTTCTAGTAACATCTGTATTTATACTTATCCTATTTTATTTTTTGATAAATATTTCAAAAAGTATTTCATCCTGTCCCAGCCAATTTTTGCAACTGAAAAATGTATTTATTTTGGTTTCATTTTAGAATTTTTATTGTACATTTCTTTATGGTTTCAGTATTTTCCCCTCGAGTCTGACTGCTTGATCTTCATTTCCTTCTGTTGCATTATAATCTCTTTGTTACTTTGATTTTTTCATTATGCTCTCACATAATGAAGAAATATCTCACAAATATTTCAGAGATAATATTTTGCTTTAACACTTATGGGACTCTGAATTGTCAGAACTCTTTTTTACATTGTCTTGCATCCCTTAAGATAGATGTTTTTCACCTGTTCACTTAAGCAATTTAACTACTCTTGCTTATGTTGTGAGCATGAGGTATCTATGTACAGGTATGATGATCTTTTTTCAATTGCTGAAAAGGACCATTCAGTGTCTGAAATAGTACGTGTGTGTGTGTGTGTGTGTGTACAAATGTCTGTAATTGCCACTGAATGTCTTTAATACAAATATTCTCTCAAAAATGTTATTATATTTGTGTTGTTGATTGAGCCCACCTTCTCATTTTGCTTATTCCTCTATACGATCAGTATAGTATATACTGCAACATGCAGTCAATCCTTTAAGTCATAAAGTCACTCAAGAAATAGATGCTGAACCACTGACCAGATGAACATGTTCTGCATTCAATCTGACAGTGCTGACCACTGGTCCCTCCCTTACAAGATTTGATGAACATTGTGCAGTATATAATAGCTAACCAGGAAGTCTGTGGGGAAATCCTTCTTGACTGATGACTGAGAATGTATGTGCTAGCTTTCAGGGTATTATTATTCAGTTTCCATTCAGTTTGGTATACGATGCTCATGCAAATGTAGAAATTCTAGGTGGGTGAATATTTAAGTTGAAGCTGCTCAAGGATCCACTGTCATGATTACTGGAAACCAGCAAAAGTGCTATAAGAAAGATTAATGAGAGTTGTTAGAGGAAACCATTATTACCCAAACTGTGGCAAAATTACAGTCAATCCCTGACCAGTTTTGAAAAAAGTTTTCATCCTGATATATCAGTCCTACTTGGAAGTCATTTTTGATTGTTTTGTAAGCTTGGAGTAGGATACTGGTAGCAATATTTATTGCCATGACCTAACAGAGGAATTTCATATAAAATCACTGCACTAATTTTTTTCCATATCAGATATCAATTTTCTTGTTAAGACAATAACTTTATAATGAGCTGGTGGCCTGCTGGAGAATACAGAACTATAAGCTTGAAGCCAAACACTAAAAGGATGGGGAAAGGGAGATGGTGATCCTTCCGTTCAGCATTCTGGTCCCATTCATGCCTCTACTCACTCTCACCCACGCTCTGGCTTGCGGACCTTGTGCACTGGCTTTCTTTTAGCTTGTGGAAAGCAATCAATGAAAGCCAGGTCTCTTTTGCTCTTAGCAACGACTCTCATTCTCAGCCTTCTCTTCTATTCTTGGTGGACAACATCTTTCTACCCCACAGGAATGGTTGACAATAGAACTCAATTGCCTCCTGAATGCCTATGCCACCCTGAACCAAAAGGGCTCTTAAAATTTCATGGGTTGAGAAAGAATAGTATGTAAACTTCACACATATGCCATATTTAGAAGATCTGTTTTTATGACCAAAAAAATAAAACAAAACAAAGACAAAACATAGTAGGCTCTGAATGACATTTTTTATAAACCAAACATTTGAGCTCAAAATTCATGTATCTTTTGATGCTTTCTGCAGCTGTTACTCAACCAAGGTTTTTGCACAAATAATCATCAAGATGATTAATTGAAGAAATTAGCTATTGTTTGTCACCAGGCTCATATTGCCAAGCTTTCCTCATTTGATTTATTCAAACAAATTACTGAAAAGGAACTTGACTAGATTGGCCAACATTTTATATTACTTGTTACTTATTTATTTCAGTTTCTGTTCTTTACAGACCCATATAGATAAGTAGGTCTTAATGTGCCCCAGTGATATTTTTCTGTGTTAAATTTTCTAAAGTTAGTATTCAGACATTAACAAACCTGTAATTTGTGGGACAAAAGAGGTTTCTGGGGGCTTTTTTGTTTGGTTGATTGTTTTTTTGTTTTTGGCCAGAAAATTTTAAAATTAGTAGGCTCTATATTATAGTACAAGAAATTCACATGCAAGAAAGAGGTCAGATTTCCAGGACATATTTGGGTAATATTCCCAATGGTATTTAAATTCCCAGAATATTTAACTAAGGTATCTATATTTTGGCTTTATTATATTTTGGTAAACATGCCTGGGAACCAAGCCATCAGTGAAAATACAAATAATGGTCAGAGACGAACAGTGCATTCTGACTTCCAGTCTGGGATTCGATATGCAGAGAACAGTACTGTCCATTTACACCTAATACCCCACACTCACTGTTACCTTGCAAAATGTCTGCCTCACTCTCACACACTGAATCCACAACTGGAGCCACTAGATATTTGGCTAAAAATGAACATACAAATGTGCATGTCAATAATACAAAAAACAGTAACTGACACTAATTGCTCAATATATATAAACACTATATATCAATTCTTCACTCATATGCAAGACAAGGAACATCACTATCATCTTCATATTACATATTAGGAAAACAAAGCTAAGAAATATTAAGTTATTTTCTTAAATCACTTATCTGCTAGTAAAAAGTCAAACCACTTTCATGATGTTAATCCTACATTCTTTGCAAGAATTCATGTTATTTTGTGACTAAACTATTTACGACAGAAAATGAGGAGTTGTTTTAAACAACTGAGTAAGGACTGTGATGATACAGAATACACTACAGGCAAGCCTTCAATTTTATAGATATTAAAAAAGTACAGATATATGAAACATTTTTAAATATTAAGAAAATATACTGAATAAGTTCGATAAGAACTGCATCCTCTGAAGTATCATATTCACATGAAATTAAACAATAAGGATATGCATATTAACATGCTAAAATATTAAATGCCCGAGTTAAATCATTATAGAATACACATGGGAAATAAAAGGGAAATATTTATTTGACTCTCAGACTGTGGTTCAAATATATGCAACATTTTTAAAGTTTCCATATACATGAGGGAATATATACACATGCATGCATATATATATATATGTGTGTGTGTGTGTGTACATATATATGTATATATAATAAAATAAAGACCTCTTGGTTTTTCAAAAGTAAGTGTTAAGGAACATTTAAAACAAAATTTACACTTACAAAACTGCATATACATTGAGCAGTTTAAGTCAATAGTTACACAAGACAATTCTATCTAATCCTGCGTTATTGTTGCTGTTGTGCAGTCGCTCAGTTATGTCCGACGCTTTGTGGCCCTGTGGACTACAGCTTGCCAGCCTCCTCTGTCCTTCACTATCTCCTGGAGTTTGCTCAGATTCATATCCATTGAGTCATGTCCCCTTCTCCTTTTGCTGCCAGTCTTTCCCAGCAAGAGGATCTTTTCCAATGACTGTGTCATTAGTGTTAAAATCGAGTCTCGAATCAGCACCACACTAATCCACATCATATAAATGCATATTTGGACAAGAAATATGTGTAAGATATCAGATTTTTTATCACTGAAAGTAAACTAAGTTAGTGGTATATACTATGTCTCTATGGAAAAAACATGGATAGGCTGGTATGGATTGGACTCTGAAAATGTTAAATAACTCATGAAATACACATTGTCTTCACATCATTCAGTTCAGATCAGTCCAGTCGCTCAGTCATGTCCGACTCTTTGCGACCCCATGAATTGCAGCATGCAAGCCTCCCTTCCATCACCAACTCCCGGGGTTCACTCAAACTCAGGTCCATTGAGTCGGTGATGCCTATTTCACATTAAAAAATCTATACAGAATATACTTTATAAGATTATTAATTACAGCTAATTTTATATGAAGGAACTTTGTTAGCTCTTTGTGGTTATATGTTTACTTTACAATTTCACAACGTTTCTTTCGCTTACTGTTAGCTTTCACAAAACTCGGTATGTCAATAAATGGTGTAGAGATTTGCTGACAAATTTTAGATGCTATAGCAAGAGAAATGTAAAAATATTTGCCTGTTTCTTCAGGGCAAAATCAAGCAATTGGCTGAAAAATTGGAGGAGTGCACAAATTATAACCTCAAGAAATAACCCACTTCCTCAAGAAATATGTCATTCAGAAGTTTCAAAGGTAATCATGACTTATGAAAGTTTTTCTTTTTTTTAAATCTATGGTGAATGGTGCTTTTAATATTGAGGATTTCATCTAATATTTTTAGGTCAGTAATTGGATTTTTAAAAAGGAGCATTTGTATACAGGAGGGAAAACTTTGGGCAGTTTAATAATCCAAAGAATGATGAACAATTTGTTTTCAAGAATCAGTCTGGAAAGATACAGCACTGACAAGATTGAAAATAGAGGATAAAGGCTTAATGGACATTGATCCAAAGTGATAAAGTTGTCAAAATGTTGAATTGATTGAAGATGGGTTATTTTCAGTTAGTTTCACAAATTATAGCCAGAGGTGTTTACTTGAAAGCTGTAGAGTCACCTGAGGAAACAGTAATTTTTTGTGTAGTAGGTTTAAGATTTTGAATGTTTGCATTCTTTCACTTGTTTGTATAATCAATGGGATTGAGTAAGAAAAGAGTAAACTGTGATTTTGGAAAGTTTGGGGATATTTTCAATTTTCATGTACTTTTACATCATCTGTATTTCATTTGCTTCCAAAAAAGCCAGCAGTCTTGGGTGGATAATGTTTTTAATACTTTTCATAAAAATTTAGTGACTTCAACCAGTTGCCCCAAAATAAAACTTTGCTTGAAGATAAAAGTTTATAAGCATTAATTCATGCAGTGTTTAAATTTTTATATTCTGTAGTGAACTTTGTAAATTGTACTTGCTCATTAAAGTCTTACCTAATTTTTTCAGGAGTTTCATAAAGAAGCAAAAATATTTATTCCATTTTCATTCAGTGATATACTTATTTGTCAGACATATTTTCATTCAGGTTATTTTTTTTACATTTAATTAAAGAGTCTTCATATTAAAATATAAAAAAATAGTTAAAACACATTAAATATGAAATTTGAACATAATATTTATTTAATCATTTAATTTAATTATACAATGCAATACTCATATTCACTGTTTTACCTTTTACTTGAAGTATACAAAATTAGTGCTATTCTCTTTAGTTGAATAATCACAGACATTATCATATCTTTCAGCCTAAAGACACTTTCACACAATTAGCGAAAGCTATTTCCTTAGTTGGTTTTTTAAGTGATTAGACATTACTCAGTTCAGTTCAGTTCAGTCACTCAGTTCTGCCCGATTCTTTGCAACCACATGGACTGCAGCACGCCAGACTTCCTTGTCCATCACCAACTCCTGGAGCCTACTCAAATGCATCTCCATCAAGTCGGTGATGCCATCCAACCATTTCATCCTCTGTCGTGGATGAAATCCACATGCACTTCTCCTCCCACCTTCAAGCTTTCCCAGAATCAGGAACTTTTCCAATGAGTCAGTTCTTTGCATCAGGTGGCCAAAGTATTGGAGTTTCAGCTTCAGCATCAGTCCTTCCAATGAATATTCAGGATTGATATCCTTTAGCATAGACTGGTTGGATCTCCTTGCAGTCCAAGGGACTCTCAAGAGTCATCAACACCACAGTTCAAAAGCATTAATTCTTGGGTGCTCAGCTTTCTTTAAAGTCCAACTCTCACATCCATACATGACTTCTGGAAAAACCATAGCTTTGACTAGACAGACTTTGTTGGCAAACTAACATCTCTGCTTTTTAATATGCTGTCTAGGTTGGTCATAACTTTCATTCCAAGGAGTAAGCATCTTTTAATTTCATGGCTGCAGTCACCATCTGCAGTGATTTTGGAGCCCCCCCAAAAATAAAGTCTCTCACTATTTCCATTGTTTCCCCATCTGTTTGCCATGAAGTGATGGGACCAGATGCCATGATCTAAATTCTCTGAATGTTGAGTTTTAAGCCAACTTTTTCACTCTCCTCTTTCATTTTCATCAAGAGGCTCTTTAGTTCTCCTTCACTTTATGCCAGAAGGGTGGGGTCATCTGCATATCTGAGGTTATGGATATTTTCCCCTGCAATCTTGATTCCAGCTTGTGCTTCTCCAACCTGGCATTTTCCATCATGTACTCTGCATATAAGTTAAACAGGCAGGGTGACAATATACAGCCTTGATGTACTCCTTTCCCTATTTGGAACCAGTCTGTTGTTCCATGTCCAGTTCTAACTGTTGCTTCCTGACCTGCATACAGATTTCTCAAGAGGCAGGTCAAGTGGTCTGGTAGTTCCAACTTTTAAGAATTTTCCACAGTTTGTGATCCACATAGTCAAAGGCTTTGGTGTAGTCAATAAAGCAGAAGTAGATGTTTTTCTGGATTTTTTTTTTTTTTTTTTTTTGCTTTTTCTATGATCCAACAGATGTTGGCAACTTGGTCTCTGGTTCTTCTGCCTTTTCAAAATCCAGCTTGAACATCTGGAAGTTCATGGTTCACATACTGGTGAAGGCTGGCTTGAAGAAATTTGAGCATTACTTTGCTAGCATGTGAGATGAGTGCAACTTTGCGGTAGTTTGAACATTATTTGGCATTGCCTTTATTCAGGATTGGAATGAAAACTGACTTGTTCCAGTCCTGTGACCACTGCTGAGTTTTCCAAATTTGCTGGTATATTGAGTGCAGCACTTTCACAGCATCATCTGTTAGGATTTGAAGTAGCTCATCTGGAATTCCACCACCTTCACTAGGTTTGTTCATAGTGGTTGCTTCCTAAGGCCCACTTGACTTCACATTCCAGGATGGCTGGCTCTAGGTGAGTGATCACACTATCGTGGTTTTCTGGGTCATTAAGTTTTTTTTTTTACTGTTTGTTTAGTTCTGTGTATTCTTGCCACCTCTTCTTAATATCTTCTGCTTCGGATAGGACCATACCATCTCTGTTTTTCTTGTGCCCATCTTTGCATGAAATGTTCCCTTGGTATCTCTAATTTTCTTGAAGAAGTCTCCAGTCTTTCCCATTCTATTGCTTTCCTCTATGTCTTTGCATTGATCACAGAGGAAGGCTTTCTTATCTCTCCTTGCTATTCTTTAGAACTCTGCATTCAGATATCTTTCCTTTTCTCTTTTGCCTTTTGATTCTCTTCTTTTCTCAAGTATTTGTAAGGCCTCCTCAGACAACCATTTTGCCTTTTTGCATTTCTTTTTCTTGGAGGTGATCTTGATCCCTGCCTCCTGTATAATGTCATGAACCTCCATCCATAGTTCTTCAGGCACTCTATCATATCTAATCCGTGAATCTATTGTTACTTCCACTGTATAGTCATAAAGGATTAGATTTAGATCATACCTGAATGGTCTAGTGGTTTTCCCTACTTTCTTCAATTTAAGTCTGAATTTGGCAATAAGTGGGATTCCCTTGTGGCTCAGCTGGTAAAGAATCTGCCTGCAATGCCATAGACCTGGGTTCTATCCCTGGGTTTGGAAGATCCCTTGGAGAAGGCAAAGGTTACCCACCCAGAATTCTGGGCTGGACTATACAGTCCATGGGGTTGCAGATTCAGACACAACAGAGAGACTTGCACTTTGCAAGGAGTTCATTAGACATTATTGGCTGATCGTTATTTTTAATTGTGGAGGTAACATTAGTATTATATTTTGAGCACTTGACTAACCCCCTTTTAAAATCATGGATCCCTGCTGAAAGTCTTCCTAATCAACCAATAAGAATCTTAGTTTTCTTCCATTTTATCATTTAAATAGTCTGTTAGTTTTGAACCACGTGTTTTTGATAATCTTTTAAATATTGTATTTATTTTTGGTCATCTAGTAAACTAATGTATTTATTAATAATAATCAGAAAAGTGTATTTTTATTTTTCAATCATCTTTTAAACTGATGTATTTATTTTGATCATCTTTTAAACTAATGTATTTATTAACTAATAATGGGGCAGTTATAAGGAAAAATGATAACTAAAATTAAAATATTTATATTTCTGTTTCCCTAGTGGCTCAGCTGGTAAAATATCCACCTGCAATGTGGAAGACCTTATTCCTTGGTTTGTTCCCTGGGTTAGGAAGATCCCTTGGAGAATGGAATGGCTACTCACTCCAGTATTCTGCCCTGGAGAAGCCTTTGGTATCTTTTGTATGAATAATTACCTAATCCAGTGGGGATTTTATTTTTTACTCTTTTAAAGGGTTAGAAATATAAATCTTTAACAATATATTTTATATATTTATAAATATATAAATATTGTATAAAATATATGTTTATAAATACATCTTTTATACAAATATTTAAATATAAGTTTTTGAATATATTTATAAATATTTTATAAAATGCACTTTAATAATTTTATATTTGTAAATATATAAATATTTATATGTATAAATATATTATATTTGTAAATATAAATATTTATATGTGTAAATATATTTGTAAATATATAAATATTTATATTTGTAAATATATAAATTTTATTTAAAATATTTGTATTTCTAACTCTTTAAAATAGTTAAAATAAAACCACAGTGCATCAGGCAATTTTTCATACAAAAGATACCAAAGGCAGAAAAGAAATTGTTCAAAGGCTTTGCAATGTAATTAAGGAATGGAAGGGAGCAACACACACTACAGAAAGGCTGGCTTTTCTCTTCCCCAAAATGACCAGCTCAGTAGACCTGTCAAGATGAAGAAGTCTCAGGAAGTCTCATCCTCATTGTTACATCCAGCGGTCAAGTCTGAGTCATGGTCTGATCTAGGTGCCCACCAGCCCTTGACCCAGTGGACCAGCCCCTCCTGAATTCATCTTGAAAGGATCTCTCCACTTGACCGATAAGGAGCCAGACTCCCTTTCAGATTCTGCCACCTCACTGCTTTCTGTCCCCTGTGCTGTTTCGTCCATCTCCACGTCTAAGAGCTTAATTTGGGGCGACCAATAATACTTCAGTCTTTGATTCTTCTGTCCCCTTGATGTCCTCATTGCCTGGAGCTGCATTGTCCAATATGGCTAACAGTAGCCATGGATGGCCATTCGAATATAAATTTGAGTTCATTTAAATTAAATAAATTTAGGAATACAGCCCCAGTCTGAAACTTTCTTCCTCTTGTCTGTCTTTCACCATTGACATTCAATTACCCAGTGATCCATCTGGAACTACATTCACAGTATTTCGAGGATCCTGTCAATTTTCATCGCTTCCAAAATTATCAGTGTGATACGCACCATCATTATCTTCTGCCTGGGTTATTGCAATAGATCCCTAAGCAAACAAGCATGCCTCTACCACGTGGCCTTTGCACTTCCTTCTGCTTTTCAAGGACTCTCTTACCACAGTCCCCTCTACTCCCTTCTTCAAGTCGTATTCCCTCACTTTCTTTAATATATGCTCAAATATTCCTCTCTGGGATTTGATCACACTATATAATCTGATCTTTCTCCCTCACACATCTCACCCTGATTTATATTTTGAATAAAGGAATTCCCTCCTCCCATTACCCAGATTTATACTTTGATAACTTTCCAGATATATTCCCTCACCTATCATATATAATCATAATAATCTTAATTTTAAAACCATAGGTATTCTATTTTATGATGTGGCTTTTCACACCATAAAATATAGCATAACCAACATTCATATCAATAAGGTATGATCTACATAATACATTTCAATATCCTCATGATTGTTTTTTAGTATGTATATTCCATCACATAATGATAGTAAAATTAGAAGTATTCAACATAGCACTGAAATGAGCATCTTAGTGTCTTTGAACACTGGTTCAATATTTACTCATTTCAAATTTAAGTGCTAGAATTGATATGACATAATATATGCACATTTCCAATTTGCATAAAGTATTTCAAAAGTCAATCTTCCTACTCTACTTAAAGACAGTAAATGCCACCTCATCTATTACATAATTACTAACCCCTGTATATTTTTACTTAATATTCTTGAGGTTCAATCTTTCAAATGATGTGACTCTTTTCCCTTTTTAAACGTGTTACTCCATACCCTTTTCCTCTGACCATTTTTCTAATGAGTTGTTGGACATTTTCTCCTTGCTTTGCATAAGCTATATGTATAGTTAGGTCTATTAACACTTTTTCTGTTATACACACACATGTATACACAGATATACATATAACTATATTTAATATAGAAATACATATACATACACATATAATTTCATTTACATATATGTACTATTTTCTTTACCATTCACAAGTTTTAAATCTTAGTCAAATCCATTGTTCTACTTTAAAGTTTATAATCTCCGAATTTTGAATATGTACATAAATTGCATATACACACACACTGTGGTTTATAATTGGTATAAACATAGTATGTATTTAACTTTTCCAGCTCATGCCCAACTTGCAACCCTGGAGCTAGGTCAAAGGTTGGGTTCCAAACTGTATTTGTTTCCTGGCACCCTTTATCCCAATGACTACTAGTTGATTTATAAAGTCTCCTTGTTGTTATTGCTCATTATTGTTCAGTCATTTACTCATGTCTGACTCTTTGCAACCCCGTGGACTGCAGCATGCCAGACTATGTGGTCTACTGGAGAAGGGAACAGCAAACAACTCCAGTTCTCTTGCCTTGAGAACCCCATGAACAATATGAAAAGTTTTCTTGAATATAAACTAAATATCTTTTCATGTGAGAGCCAGTTTCTTGACTTTATGTTTTTATCCTACTAATCTGTCTCTCTAGTCCCATTTCAGATTCTTCCTTTTATTCTTAAAAGTTTACTTTTCTAGAGCACAGATTTTTTAGTACACACGTGGCTACTAAAGCTAATCTAATCCCATACTTAGCTGAGTGAAGACCAAAAATTACACATGTTCTTCAGATTTTATACATTTTTACCTGTAATTCTTTAAAGTAATCTTGAAATTATGATCTCTGGAGGTCAATTACCTCTTTTTTCAGTAAATAACAAAACATCACAATATAATCCAGATTTTAAAAGGTATCAGCCAAGAGGTGTTCAAAGCTTTTCTATTATTTTGAAAATGCAATCACCATCCAGGAAAATATCTCATATTTATTACAAATGGATAGAAAGGTTACCTAGTGGTTGATTAATGAATTTGCTACTTAATTTCTAATCTTAACTTTATTGAGTCTATCTTTAGATTCTTCCGAGTTTTCCCATTGTCTTGCTTCTATCAAATTCATTTATTCTTATTGTGGGTAATCATGATACTTAGTAAGTGAAGTATTTAATGTATTTGTGCGCATGCCTGCTAAGTCACTTCTCAGTAACCCTATGGACTGTAGCCCGCCAGGCTCCTCTGTCCATGGGATTCTCCTGGAAAGATTCCTGGAGTGGGTTGCCATTTCATCCTCCAGGGGATCTTCTCAAACCAGGGATT
>SJYX01012123.1:0-77241 GCA_006410675.1 Oreotragus oreotragus
ATCGCTAACAGTCGGACAGACTGAGCGACTTCACTTTCACTTTTCTCTTTCATGCATTGGAGAAGGAAATGACAACCCACTCCAGTGTTCTTGCCTGGAGAATCCCAGGGATGGGGGAGCCTGGTGGGCTGCCGTCTATGGGGTCACACAGAGTCGGACACGACTGAAGTGACTTAGCAGCAGCAGCAGCAGATGGATTGCAAAGCAGTGGAGACAACTCGCAACATCAACAATGCATTCGGCCCAGAAACTGCTAACGAATTTACAGAGCAGCGGTGGTTCAAGAGGTCTTGCCAAGGAGACAAGAGCCTTGAAGGCGAGGAGCATAGTGGCTGGCCATCGAAGCTGACAATGACCAACTGAAAGGAATCATGGAAGCTGTCCTCTTACAATGACACAAGAAGTTGCCAAAGAACTCAGTGTTGACCCTTCTATGGTTGTTCAGCATTTGAAGCAAATTGGAAAGGTCAAAAAGCTCGATATATCAGTGCCTCATGAACTATCATTTTGAAGTGTTCAGTTCAGTTCAGTCGCTCAGTCGTGTCCAACTCTTTGCGACCCCATGAATCGCAGCACGCCAGGCCTCCCTGTCCATCACCATCTCCCGGAGTTCACTCAGACTCAAGTCCATTGAGTCAGTGATGCCATNGAGGCCAGCGCTAGAAGCCCTGCCCATCCCTGCTTTTCCAGACCCACCACAGAGGGGCAGTGCGGGTCAGGGACTGGACTGCCACACGCCTCGGATTCCACACATATTTCGGCCCCTTCCTTCCTCTCTCTACTGCCAGCAGCACAGTAGCCATCGGGATTAGGGGCTCTGTGTGCAACACCAGCATGCCCTGGTGGGAGCCAAGAGCCCTCATTAATTAGGGAAGGTGCCAAGCCTCCTCGGGCATGAAAGCATGTTGGTGACAGGAATTCTTTTTCCTCTGGGCACAAAAACAGACCACTGGGTGCTAGTGAAGATGCCAAGGGGCTTCCCTGATGGCTCAGTGGATAAAGAATCTGCCTGCAATGCAGGAGACACAGGAGACGTAGGTTCCAGCCCTGGGTCATTTGGAAAATCCCCTGGAGAAGCAAAGGGCAACCCATTCCAGTATTCTTTCTTGGAAAAGCCCTTGGGCAGAGGAACTGGCAGGCTATAGTCCATGGGGTCGCAAAGAGTCAGCCACAACTGAGCAACGAGCACGATGATGCTAAAAGAGGCAGCAAATACCAGTGGGAAATGTAGGTTCCTGGAAGCCCTCTCTCTCTGCTGGAGGTAAGGCCGGTGTCTGCTCTTTGCCAGGGTTACCAACTCTCAGTGCGTGTCCTTGAGCCTGGCTCCACATTTCCTGCCCATGAAATGTTCCCATGTGCCTTAGCCTTGCGTCTTAGCATCATGGCTTGGCAGAACTGGGAAACCTTCTTCCTTAAGGGAAGGTCAGTCAGGGCGAGTAACTTTTACAAGGTCACTTGGCTGGTGAATGGCAGTACGAGAGCCAGAACCTGTTCAAGTGTCCTTCACTTGATCCAAAACAGCGTTTATCGAGACAGTGGAGCTCAGTGGTTAAGGACCTGTTCAGCTAACACAGGCAGGTACACCTGGGTTCAAGTGCTGACCCTGACTTCTCAGCTGAGTGAACTTGGAGAAGCTGCTTGAGCTCTGTTTGTTGGGAAACAGGAATGATGATAATTCTTTTCTGAATGGATGAGTTGAACTTAGGCTTGGTAAGTGCTTGGCATGTTAAAAGTACTCAATAAGTACAGCTATTCAACTGCTGCAAACACAGTCACTGTTACTGCTGCCAATGCTGCTGTTGCTGCCAGCACTACTGCTATCAAGATGAAGGAAATGGAGAAGAAGACGAGATCTCCTGTGCAGAGCAGGTGTCAGGCCTCTCACCCTGCTGCTCTTCCCAGCACAGGCCCAGGGATAGGGCTCCAGGTGGTTCTGGAACTTGATGAAACTGTGTGTGATACTCATGCAGTTTTTTGGGGGAGAATCCATAGCTATCATGGGCTTGATGGGGTCAGCAACCCTCAAAGGTTTAAGCCTCACCCATCTCAAGTCTAGAGCTTCCTAAGCATCAGTCACTCTACTCCTTGGACCACCCATTACTTAATGTTTTTCTCTAAATCAACTCACTTTTGGTATCTAAATTTTTTTTTAAAAGAAAGCTTTTAATTACTATTTAAAAATCTGACTTATTTGCTATAAACAGTGCAATGGCAGAGAAAAAGAAGATGAAGACAAAACGTTATTAGTAGCTCTGGATGGCTCCATAGTGTAGTGTGTCTGAGCCTCCTCTCTCTTTTTCAAAGAGGGAGATTAGCTCGGTTGAGGGGTGTTGAAGACTTGCTGGCCTTAAACTGAGGGGCATTCATTCCTCTTTGAGGACCTGAGAAGTGAACAGGGAATATTTCCTCACTAGAGAACCCAGCCCCTGGCACATAATAGTGCTAAATAAATATTTGTTCACTGATTGACTGACTGAATATGTGAGTCAGTTTTTTGGTGCCATCTCTGGCTTGCATTTCAAGCCATCTTGCACATGACTCAGATCTGTAGTCATTTTGAGGAGTGTGGGCACAGCTCAGAGAATCCACTTGCAGGAGGCCCCATGGCTCCATTAGGGTGCCTCTTGCTAGTCTCTGAGGTTTTTTAAACAGATCAAATGAGACAACACCTCTGAAAGGGCTGGGAGGGTTTCAAAGCTTCACATCTGGGTGGGGCAAGTAAGAGGTAGAACTTGAGAGGAAAGGGATAAAGCAGCAAGCAGATGGTGCAGTGAGCCCACTCATATCACATGGGCTTGGCCTGCTGAAGGATGACTCAGAGGGATGGTGAAGTACAAGGTTCCAAAAGCTAAAGTGAAGCAGGATCAGCACAAGGAGAAGTACGTCTTGGCTGGACCATGGTCTGGGTGGGTCATCCTTAAAGTGCTATTCGACGAATCTGAACAGTGAATCCCCACTCTTCAAAACCACAAGGTTTGTTTCTGGAATAGTAGCTACTATGAAGATTCCCCGGGGGAAGGAAATGGCAACCCACTCCAGCATTCTGCCTGGGAAATCCCAGGGACAGAGGAGCCTGACGGGCTACAGTCCATGGGGTCACAAAGGAGCTGGATGTGACAGAGTGACTAAACAACAACAAATTCTGTGTCAGTCACTGGCCAAACGCCTAACCACCTTCACCCTTTTTAACTGCTTCAACCAGCTCGGTTGCCAAGACAGCTCAGCGTGACTGCCCCCTGCCTGGCTCTAGGGGGCGCCATTCTGCCCACTTGGACTCCTTGGTGTCTGGGGGTCCAACCTAAGGGCACTCACTGGAGGCCACGACTATCACACTTGAGGGAAAGGAACTAGCTCCAAGTCACAGAGCTAATGGGGGCAGAGTTTGAATATGAATCTAGGAGGCCCTTACAGAGTCTGTTAATCACTTTCAATACAATTCATGGGGAAACAAAATACAAATGCTGATGTGTATGAAGGACTGGAAAAATAGACATGAAAGGAGACATCAACTGTGTTTATCCTTTGGTGTTGAAATTACGGGTGAATTTTTATTTTCTGGGCTTTTTGGTGTTTTCCAACATTTTCTCCATAAACACGAATTACTTTTGTAATTGGGAAAAATCCAATGAATATTATTTAAAAGACAAAAAAATGAACCAAAATACACTTTTTAAATGTCCTATTTAAATATAATCCACATGACAGTTCTTTGAGCAAAGTGGGATTATCCGTACTTTTCAGATGAAGAAATAGAGCTGTAACTAGAAGGCAGCACTTAAGGCTCTCTACAGGAAAAGGGGGGAGGGGGGTTGAAATGAGACCTTTTGTTGTTAAGCCCAGCAGCCTCCTCTGTTAGTTCCTGATGTGTCTGTGGTCCCCTGATTCTCTTACTATGGACCATGTAATATTCCTTCATTAAATATTGGTTGAAGGAATGACCAGCGGGTGGGGATTGCACCAAGGCATAGAGAGATGCAGAGCATCATTTGTCTGGTCCCCCCAGGGCTGGGTGGTTTGTAACATCCTTCTGAGTTCTGACAGTCTGGATCTCTAGGAGTATAAATTTGATTTGACTTATTTTACAGTCAGCATCACACAAACAGATGACCTCAAGGGAGCCAGTGGGTGGTAAAACCATTTTGATCAGCTTGTAAATAGAGTGGAACTCCTCCCTTTCAATGGGCTGTTATTAGGAGCATTTGGCTACACCTTCAGCCAAGCCAAGTCTTCCCAGTGCAAACAGTTTGCCCAACAAAAACAAAACAAAAAATGTCAAATACTAGTTACTAATTCTTTCAGCATTGAGGAGGTTTCCTTGGATTTGGAAATTCCCTTCGAGGTTTTTCCATTTTCATTTGCCACTTAACCCTGGAAATAGATCACAAAATTGTCCAGCAAATACAATATCCTCAGGGCCAAACAGACCCATGTTAAGTTTTAAAGCAAATGTTGAAAACAATAATAATCACCAGAGCCACCATTTAGAATGAACTAAGAAACAGTTATTAGGTACTATGTTTACAAACATTCTCTCATCCAATCCTTCCAGAAGCATTGCTATTATTATATTTCATTCTATGGATGAGGAAACTGAGGTTTAAGAGATGAATGAAGTCACATGTCTAGTAAGAGGCAGAGTTAAGATTAAAATCTAACTCTAAAGTCTGGGTTCTTACTCATTGCTTAATAAAAAGAAGCTTCTATTCATTTCTTTAAGCACTAGGCAATTTCCCCCTCAACTGGAACAATCTTTCTCTTCACTAAACTGTGACAGTATTTTATCTGAAGCTAAAATATGGCATTTATCACTCTCTATCTTGAATTACAGTTGCTTGGGGCTATGCCTCATCTCAGATTAGACTGTGAGCTTCTAGAAAAGAGAGTTCATGTCTGATTCTCCTCTTTCTCCTCAGGGCCTCGCACAGTGCCTGACACAGAATAGCCACTCAGTCAACATGTGTTGCAAGAATAATAATTAGTAATAAAGACGGCAAGCCAAAATACGTTAGCCCTTGGCTACTCAAGGTGAGATTCATGGATAAACAACATCAACATCACCTGAGTGCTTGTTAGAAATGCAGAATCTCAGTGATCCAGTGAATCAGAATCTGCTGTTTAACAAGATCCTGAGGTGAGAAGCATTGCCTTAGTCCACATTACAATTTTATTTTAAAAATTGTTTTCCTGGGTATCTTGGCATTCATGGATGAGCAAAGGCTGGACCGAAAGCCACCTCAACATGGGACTGAGTTCCTTGTCCCAAACCCTCCAGTGGCTCCTATAGTTTATATGATAAATTTCAAACTGTTTAGGTTGGAATTTAAGACCTGTTCAACCCAGCTGCAATGGACTGATTCTTCACAACATAAGAGTTGACTTTTCTTGCTCTTTTCGTTTCATCTACTCTGTCCACTGATCTGAAATGTCGGTTCCTTTCCCCTCCTCCTCTCCATCCCTTCTAGGCCTGGCTCAAATTCCTCCATTTCATAACCTCAGCCCACAGTGCCCAGGATCCTCTGAAGTGTGAAAATAGAAGGAAGGGGCAGGCTGTGAAGACCTGCTCAGATCCAGGTAACTGACAAGCTTAGCTAATCTCACTCTCACAGTGAGGCAGGAGGGAGAAGTGGGTTCTGTAATTATCATCTTAATTTAGAGATGAGGAGATCAAGTCTTCATGTGTATGGAACTCACTCAATGTTACACAGCTGCTAAACTGTAGAGCTGGGATTCAAACCCAGCTCTGCATGAGCTTCCCTGGTGGTTCAGACAGTAAAGAATCTGCCTGCAAGGCAGGAGTCTTGGGTTTGATCCCTGGGTAGGGAAGATCCCCTGGAGAAGGGAATGGCAACCCACTCCAGTATTTTTGCCTGTAGAATCCCATGGACAGAGGAGCCTGGAGGGCTACAGTCCATGGGGTCACAAAGAGTCAGACACGACTGAATGACTAACTTCACTGTCCCAAAGCTGGGCATTTTTCGTAACAGACAATACAGCCTCTGAACTCTTAAAATACTTCTTAAGTTGGGGGAAGACCAGAATTATNAGAATCCCATGGACAGAGGAGCCTGGAGGGCTACAGTCCATGGGGTCACAAAGAGTCAGACACGACTGAATGACTAACTTCACTGTCCCAAAGCTGGGCATTTTTCGTAACAGACAATACAGCCTCTGAACTCTTAAAATACTTCTTAAGTTGGGGGAAGACCAGAATTATTTACTTTCTATTTGTAATGGTGTCTTTATCTGGCCATTAAAACACAGAAACCAAGAATTTTGTGGCACTGTACCTCAGTGGTTCTTAACCTAGGCATTCTGGTTATGCAAGTGATTTAGCACTGCATAATTTCAGGAGTTCACAGACTCATTGAATCCCATCCATGGGTGCCCAGGAGATGCAGTCACCAGATTAAGAGTCTCTGCTATTCTCTCCACAGGATTCCATCACAACAGCTGCTGAACTTATTTATCTAAGAGTCTGTCTCCCATGTTCACGAGCTCCTCAAGGCCAGGGTCAGTCTTACTCGTCTTGTTTTTCTATCACCAAACACAGAGCTTGGGTTATAGTGAATGCGTAAAACTATTTGTTGAGTATCTATGTGATTCATGGTAGGTGTGGGGTGATTTTCTTGCTTATAATGTGCTTCCTTCCTCTTCTTTATTTGTTTAAGTGGTACGTACTGGGACTTCCCTGGTGGTCCAGTGGTTAAGAATCTACCTTCCAATGGTGAGGCCATGGGTTTGATCCCTGGTCAGGGACCTAAGAGCCCACACGTCATTAGGCAACCGAGCCCATGCACTGCAGAGTCTGTGCACCATGACTACTGAGCCTGCACGCTCTGGAGCCGAAAGTGTGGCTCACACTGTGAACCACACGAGAGAAGCCGGTGTGCTGCAACAAAGACCTGCCGCACCCAAGCAGGTAAGTATTTTTCAAAGGTAACCACAGGCCAATGCCCAGTTCAGTTTTTGTCCTCTTCCTGAAATCTTTCCTGACTGCTCCAGGCCTCTTCTCCTGTATTTTCCATCAAAACACAGGCCATGTCACATAGATCAATATGGAATGTCATTCTTAAGTGCCATTTGTCTCTTTAGACAGCATCAGAGCTGTTTGGAGATGGAGTCTGTCCTATATTTCTAGCGCAGGACTGCGGATCAGGTCAGGGACATCAATTGCTCACCGGCTAACTGATGGACCCATTCCCACTTCAAAGAGGGAAGCGACCTCTTGGCTTAGGCCCAGAGTTGGGAGCAGACGGGATGGAGTGGTTTCTGTAGCATTTCAGGGTCTATCCTTGATGCCAAACTGAGTGTGTTCCACACTTTGACCTTAATGGCAATTTCCCAATAGAACCCTTTTAAAACTGAGCATTGATGGGATCTGTGTGAAGAAAGCCATACGACTTTATGAATGGACATAAAAGGAAGACGTGTAAAGGGAGAGGCAGAGCTTGCTTTAGTCTGTTGCTGTTGTTCCGTTGTTAAGCCATGCCCAATGAGACCCCATGGGCTGCAGCACGCCAGGCTTCCCTGTCCTCCACTATCTCCTGGAGTTTGCTCAGACCTGTGTCCACTGAACTGACGATGCCACCCAACCATCTTGTCCTCTGCTGTGCCTTCTCCTCCTGCCCTCAATCTTTCCAGGCATCATGGTCTTTTCTAATGAGTATAGAAAGTCTCTATCCAAGACAACTTCAATTCTCCTTGAATTCATCTGTAAATTCAAGACAATCTCATTAAAATACCATCAGGGTATTTTTTAGGGACTGGGTGGGTAGAGAGAAGAACCTAAATGATCCCAAACTAAATATATGGAAGAATATAGATGATAAAAGAATAACCATGAAAAAAATATCCAGGTTAGTTAAAACAAGTAAAGAGGAATGACAGGAGTGGTGTGTGGAAGCTTACCTGTATAGATAGTAAAACGTACCAAAAAGTCATCTCACATTATAAAAGTATTTTAAAAACTCTAGGGCAGGAAGTGCAAGAAAAGGCAGATAGATCAATGCAATTATATAGTTTATAAACAGAACCAAATATCCACGAGAATTTGATATGTCATTTCAATGCTTGTGGGAAAAAAGATTATTCTATAAGTGGTGTTGGGACAACAGCCTAGCTATTTAGAAACAAAGCTGGATCCTTACTTTATTTCTCACATTAAAATAAACCCAGATGGATCTAATATATTAACTATTAAACATTATTTAAAATATCAGAAGATATAGTAAACATTTTTATATGATTTTGAAATAGGAAAGACCTTTTTAAGCATGACAGGAGTTCAGGATCTGTAAAGTACTGCTGTATTTGCCTGGACATTTCTATAAGGTCACAAACTTTGAAAACAAAGCTATAAGAACTGAGAGAAACATTTGTAACTCAAATAACAGTAAAAGCAATAATATTTCTAATACACAAAACTCTCTTTCAAATCAAGAAGAGAAAAAGTTCAATAAAAACAAGGAAACCATATGGATAAGCAAATAACAAGAGGAAGTACAATGGGTAGCCAGTGAACTCATGAAAACACCATAAAATTCCTTTACCAAGCAAATAATACAAATTAGGAAGCTGCAAAATAGTTCAGGTCTATTAGTTTGGCAAATATATGAAAGATTTTCATACATTCTATGTGGGAGTGCAAATTTTGGATAAAAAAACTGGTGTTATCTAATACAATTAAAATGATCTTAGCTTTTGCTTTTGATGTAAATACTCCACATCTAGGAATATATCCTACAGAAGTACGCATAAACAGAACAAAGGTAAAAGTACAGAGGACTTCCCTGGTGTTCCAAAGGCTAAGACGAACGTAGGGGGCCCAGGTGTGATCCCTGGTCAGGGAACTGAATCCACCCGCCGCGACTAAGAGTTAGCATGCAGCAATGAAGATCAAAGATCCTGTGTGCGGCAACCAAAATCCAACACAGCCAAATAAATAAATAAATATTTTAAAAAAGTACAGGATACTCCAGGAATGTCCCCCTCCAGATGGGAAATTACCTACATTCTAGCAATAGGGGATTGTGAAATAAACCATGAAGCATTCATGCATTGAAAAACCATACATTTATTAAAATGGTAAGCTAGGTCTACCTGGAACGAGGCTCATGACCCAGCTAAGTAGAAAAAAGCAAGTTTCAGGAAAGAAAGTCTAGTACGGTCTGATTCTTGTAAAAAAAAAAACATGTGTGTGTGCACACATGTGTGCATGTATGTGGGTATGTGGCTGTGTGTATGTTCATAGGCCTTCCCAGGTGGCTCAGTGGTAAAGAACCCACCTGCCAATGTAGGAGGCGCAGGTTTGATTCCTGGGTCGGGAAGATCCCCTGGAGGGGGGCATGGCAATCCACTCCAGGATTCTTGCCTGGAGAATTCCATGGACAGAGGAGCCTGGCAGGCTACAGTCCATTATGGCTGAGGAGTTGGACGGACATGACCGAGCGACTGAGCACATATACACGCATGTTCATAGAAAAAATCTGGGTGGAAAAAACTTCGTAACGGTTATCTTTGGAGGAAGGCTTTAGGGGAAGATTTTCACTTTTTATTTAAAATGATTTTTGCAATGAATAATCATTACTTTTGTAATTAGAAATAGGGAGAGAGGGGAGATGGGAAAAGGAGAGAGAGAAAGAGAAGTTGAAAATATTAGCAAAAAGAGCCAGCCTAGGGCTAAATAGCTGACTGACATTTATGCACAGTCATCACATTTCTGGGCCCCACTTCCTCATGTGTGAAACAAAGGGGTTGCATTAGCTGCTCCCTGCTTCTTGGATTCTCAGCTGTGTTCACCCCACTGTCGAGGTGCAAGGGAGACTAGAGGAGAAGGCAGGAATATACCTGTGGCCAGAGTGCCTTCGAGCCTGTAACAAACAGGCAGCGAAGTACTGGAGCCTGCCCTCTGAGGAGCAGATAGCTTGCTGCCTGGCCGAGATGTTCAGAGCAGTGGGATGAAAGGCTCCAGAGGGAACAGGGACCATTACTGGCCTTGGGGAATCAGGTGGTAAAATGCTGAGATGGGACCACTTAGGCCATCAGGCACTGTGCGATGCCTTTCATCCCTTCTCTGAGCAGCTGTCCGCTGACCCCCACTGCCTTCCTCTTTCTGACCCATCCCTCTGTTCTGTCCTTTGGCTGGTGGGAGTCCAATCTTATCTGCTGGCTTGCTGGGTCCAGGCTGGGACCCCTGGACAGCTCTTCATCTCCTCTCCACTGGTCTGGCCTGGTTTAGGACGCACTCCTCCAGAGGGGACCAGATACGGGTGTCACGCCTCCCTTATCACCTGCGGCCCTCAGGGTGCATGGTGCCGGCCCACTCTATCTAGGACGTCTGGCCTTCTCACCAGAGCCCTCGCCTCTCTTTCTGTATCCCAAGGGCCAGGGACATTGCTGGTGTCATGAATATTGTATGATGAAATGATTAGTCTTTGCTGCTGAATACGTGCTGCTGTCCAGATTTCAGCAAATCCTCGTCCTGCTCCTCAGTCCAGGTTCACAGACCTGCCATAAAAGGACTCCCAAACTGCTGCCCTTTCTCACAGCTCAAAGGCTTCTCGCTGCTAGGAAACTTTGCAGATGCAAGTGCCTAGGAGACCGTTCAGAGCTCAACTCAGAGATGGCCTGTAGGCCAGAGAGCTGGCTGGGCTTGCTGAGACCCTGGAAGAATGTTTTCTGAGAATTCCCGTGAAGGGACAGGATGTATTTGTTCGGTATTTACTGCCTATGCTGTTTATATACATATGTAGCCCTGGCATAAATTGGAGCCTTTCCTCCCCTTGAAACCTAGGCAAGGTGATCTTGAATGTCCCTTTTCTGTAACCCCGGGATGTCTGAAACTCTCCCTCAGTGTTCCTGGCTCCTGGGTGGGGCAGGGGGGATAACTTCATCCCTGTCTCCCCTGTTTCTTGGCTCTATTTCCCTAGATGCCTGCTGTGCTTATAGCACCCTGAAGCAGTGAAGAGGAAAGTCACCTGCACCAAGTATTTAAAGCAGTGCTCAGTGCTGGGCTCCCTGCCCCTCTCCTTGCTCTCTCTCACCTCAACTCCTTTCCTCCCACATTGCTTCAGGGGTTCCAAATTCTTATTGTTTTTAGAGCAATAATTTCTGTTCTCTCTTCTGGTAGCTTTGGTATCAGCATTATTGAGGGCAATGAGGAACACAGGATGTGGGTAGTGATGTGAGGAGATGGATTTCACTCTCCACCTTCAGCTCTAATTAAGATATTTTCTTAAAGACAGTTCCTTTCCTCAAAGAACCATATTTTCAGAAAATACAATTTCTTCACCTCTTTCATGTAAAGAAATACTTCTTTCTCAGTTTGATGTAGGTTTTTAGGTTACTGCTTGCAGTGGGAGGGCCCCAAACTTTGATCCACTTCACAGAGTCTTTATTGAACAACATCTCCTAGGTGTCTGGAACTGGTTGAGAATTTAATCCAGGAGATTAACACTGACTGGGAAAGCAAGGAGATTTAAGCCACTGAGTTTAAAACAATCATCATGCCCATTTTATGGATGAAGAAAACTATGGTTTAGAGCAATTAAAGATTACATAGTGGTGGAGATAGGATTCAACCCCAGGCATAATCCCAGAGCATCTGATCTTTCTGCATCTCAGTGCTGATTCCCACAGACCAGAGACTTGCTATTTCCCTGGAACATTCTTTGTGAAGGGGCCTAGAAGAAAACCAGGAGATGCTGGTTACTTGCCAAAATGGAGAGGTGTTTGTGGATGATAGTTTGGGAAAAGGTCATTAGATTTTATGCTTCCCTGATGGCTCAGGTGGTAAAAATCTGTCTGCAATGTGGGAGACCTGGGTTCGATCCCTGGGTTGGGAAGATCCCTTGGAGAAGGGAATGGCTACCCACTCCAGTGTTCACACTGTAGAATTCCATGGACTGTATAGTCCACGGGGTCGCAAAGAGTTGGACATGACTGAGCGACTTTCACTTCATTTCATTAGATTTTGCTACTTTCAGAGAAATTTCGTGCAAAACGGATTCCATCTTTGCAGATTTTGAGGAGACAGGAGCTGAAAAGACAGGGAATTGCTTCCCCTTTGTGCGTGAGGGTATAACAGCATTGGGGCAGGTGTGTTTCTGGGGGCAGGTGTGTTTCAGAGAGCTGGCGACCTTAGACTATTTAGTGCTTGAGTAGGGAGGTCTGATGTCCTACGCAGTGTCCTGATCACAAGGAAGGTGGAGACGTTGGGGTGACTCTCGTGATAGCTAGAAATGGACTCAATCCTTATGATGTTGCCCGAGAAGATACAGAAGATGGTGGTGATCTGAACTTAACAATAACAGTGATAATAGCCGTGACCATCTACCAGGAGCATATAAGAGACAAGGGCTATACTGAACCCCTAACATGCATTATCTCAGTACCCAGAACAACTCGGTGTGGGAGGCACAGTTACCGTCCCCCTTTTACAAATGCGGAAACTGAGGCTTGGAAGAGAAGTTACTTCTTCAGAGTCACAGAGATATTAAACAGCAGGGCCTCTGCTCTCCTATCTCTTGCCGTTTGGACCTGGTGAGAAAGGCCACCAGAATAACAAGGACTAAAGGGCATTTTAAAAAGCGGCGCAGATTCCACAAGAGGATACAAGAGGGTGCAGGGGAAACAGAAGAGCTATGTTGGGGTGCGAATATATTAGTTTTCAGATGACTCATATTCCCAGCCAAATCCAGGAGGAACTGTAATTATTTAGAATTGAAAAGTCATTGTCTGTCAGCTCCTGGCCTTGTGAAAGTAAGCTCCAGGGACCTAAAAAGGTGAGGGGTAAAGGGACATTTAACCCGCAAACCCTTCCATCACCTGCAATGATGAGAACAAACGTGAGAGGACAGGGCCTAGGATGAACAAAAATTAATAAACAGAGATAAAAAGAAAGAGCTAAGCCAGAAAACAAAAGGACAGAGCAGCTCCCTTTTCATTACCACTCCTCCTCATGTTTCTGACAATAATATGGTTGTCCTGTGCAGAATAAGACCTCCAAGGTGGCCACGGACAGGCAGCAAGGACAGGGAGCCCAGGGTTCAGCCTGAGGAGCTGCTGCAGCCTCCGTGTGTGCCTCCTGGTGGTTTGGTGGCCCCAGCCTGTCTATCCAGATGGAGCTAAACCTTCCACTGGGTCACCCCAAAGGGCAGTGCACTCAGGAGTGCTGATTCCTCTGTCCCCCTCCTTCCTTGAAGGCTTGGACCAGATGTTCCACCTCTAATTCTGAAAATGCCACTGAGCCTCAAAACGGCCCCCAAAGCATGTGCTCTGGCCAAAGGAAGTTCCCAGAAAAAACCTTCCTGGCAGAGCGGCATCACGGCAGATGGATGGGCGAGATCCCGGCCCTCATGCTCCCCTCCCCTCTTGTCTTCCTCCACTGCTGGTGATAAGAGAGGCTTGATGGATCTGGGATGAGGTTTTCCAAACCATAAAAGAGCAGGATGCTAGGGGAGATCGTGAAAGACACTGGTGTGTGAAGAAGTGCATTTGGCAGAAGGANGGAAGGCAATGGCACCCCACCCCAGTACTCTTGCCTGGAAAATCCAATGGACGGAGTAGCCTGGTGGGCTGCAGTCCATGGGGTCGCTAACAGTCGGACAGACTGAGCGACTTCACTTTCACTTTTCTCTTTCATGCATTGGAGAAGGAAATGGCAACCCACTCCAGTATTCTTGCCTGGAGAATCCCAGGGATGGGGGAGCTTGGTGGGCTGCCGTCTATGGGGTCACACAGAGTCGGACACGACTGAAGTGACTTAGCAGCAGCAGTGGTGCTTAGTTAAATTAATGTCTTTAATGGTTAAAAAAAATAGGTATTCCATGAGCAAGAAATTAATGAAAATTATGCATAATCTAATTTTACTTCTTAGATCAGCAATTCTTAATAGGAATTCTAAATTTCATATATAATGTTGACATACTTTCTTTATTTTTTCATAGGAAAAGAGGTGATTTTTTAAAACATTTCACTTTGGGCTATTTATCCTATATCAATACCCAAACTGTATAAAGTCACATTTTCTACATTTATGTATTTTAACATTTTAAGTCTCTTGGGAGAGTTCAACAAAATATGTTCTGGCTTAAAATCATTAACTTTCCAGTGTACTTTATGGTAATCTGTTATATGATTTCATTGTCACAATGTATCTACCTGTGTATTCATATCACATTTATGTATTCACTTTCAGAGGTCTAAAGACAAACACAAAATTTGGACAGTCACTAAATAAGAAGAAAGGGCCGAGAATTCAGAGTCACCACTATATACCATATCAGTCTAATTTAATGACTTTGAATAAGTTTTGAAAGATTTGTGCTTTATTTTCCTCATCTATAAAATGAAATGGCTAAAATTAAACTTCTCTTTTACAAGGGCACTATGAAAGTCAAAAAAGATACTACATGATAAAGATATCTAAAAACTTTAATATTCTGGTAAAATAGAAATCCTTAGAAATTCTCTCTCAAGCTTGCAACTCAGAGCAGCTTATTATAATTCTGTTTAAACATTTGAAATCAAAATGGTCTTCTGGTCCTTCCTTGCATGAAAGGAGGAAAACATTGATAATACTGTTACATTCTGATGTCCTGGTTTGCTTGTTCATGTTTTTAGGACCTTTGAAGTTAATTAATTGATAACCCTACAGAGCCAGTACTCTTAGTACCCCAGTACTCTATAAGACCTACCCAAGGCTCAGGATATAAAGTCATATTATTCAAGTGACTTGTTTACTGAAGAATATTTAACAAAAGGGAATATATAAGCTACTGCCTGTCAAACACACACACACACACACATTAAGTATATCTTGTTCCCTTAATGACATTTTCAGGCAATATCAGTTCAACCTCTCTCTTCTTTCCCAGTGCAAGCCTGATCTGCAACTTTGACTGCCTGTGGGGGCTGAGGGAAATAAGATCAGTTGCTAGACATCTTCTACCTATGACTCTTTTCAAAGGACAAAGAGTTGGTGTGAGCAGGAAGAAAAGAGAAAGTGAAAAAAACTAGTCTTGGCTATAATATACCACTACACCCACCTCTTTCTTATCGGGGCATCTTTGGCTAGTGCTGACACATATCCGTGGCAGGTATGCAAAAATACTGTGAGATGTATCCTTAGGGGTACTCCTGATCCACTGTTCCCTGGCTCCCTATTTTTTTGGTTCAGATTGGATTAATATATACTACCTCACTGAAATTTGTCAGGCCAAACAACTACTACTCTCCAAACAACTATAGAAAGAAAGCTCTGAACTCATTACTTTGGGACCACTTCTGGAAATTCACTACAGTGTGCCTGTCCCCAAGTGGTCCTGTGCCTTGTTATCCTATACCAGTTAGTTTCCATCCCTTTTGTTTGTAGTTTTCAGTCTTCTTTTTGATTTCCTAAATTTGTCTCTGTGATTGCTATTGTGGACTTTATTCAGACATACGTTCTTCCATTAATCTTGACTAGACAATCTCTTTTAATTGGCTGCTGCTGCTGCTGCTGCTAAGTCACCTCAGTCGTGCCCGACTCTGTGCGACCCCATAGACGGCAGCCCACCAGGCTCCACCGCCCCTGGGATTCTCCAGGCAAGAACACTGGAGGGGGTTGCCATTTCCTTCTCCAATGCATGAAAGTGAAAAGTGTAAGTGAAGTCACTGAGTCGTGTCCATCTCTCAGCGACCCCATGGACTGCAGTTTACCAGGCTCATCTGTGCATGGGATTTTCCAGGCAAGAGTACTGGATTGGGGTGCTACTGGATTGGGGTGCCATTGCCTTCTCCTGTTTTAATTGGCTGCAGTCCCTATCTTGGACTTGTAACCTCAATAGTTCTCACAAGTACCCCTTAATGATCTGGCTCCTGTTCTGCTCTTCAACTGCCTGTGTTTACTCCACCCCAAAATTCCAGCTTCTGCCACAAAGCCATTCCCCAGAGGTGCTCAGATTGCCTAGACTGGTAACCTTTCGGTCATCTTGGGAAACATACCATCAAAATATATGCATGCTCAGTTGCTCAGTTGTGTCCAGTTCTTGGTGATGCCATGGA
The DNA here is from genome assembly GCA_006410675.1 of Oreotragus oreotragus. Classification (NCBI taxonomy): domain Eukaryota; kingdom Metazoa; phylum Chordata; class Mammalia; order Artiodactyla; family Bovidae; genus Oreotragus; species Oreotragus oreotragus. The sequence continues at coordinate 16,045 of SJYX01012123.1, forward strand.
ATGTAGCCCACCAGGCTCCTCTGTCCCAGGCAAAAATACCAGAATGGGTTGCCATTTTCTCCTTCAGGAGATCTTCCTGACCCAGAGATCGAACTTGCATCTCCTTTGTCTCCTGCAATCCAGGCGATTCTTTATCTCAGAGCCATTTGAGAAGCCCGCCAAGATGGCTTGAGCCCAAATACTTGATGTGATGTTCACTTACCATGCAAAATGGGTAACTGCTTCTCGTTCATTTTATTCTATACTTATATAAACATACAAGCAGATTATTGAATCTGATCCATTAGCAGACATCAAAATGATGAATGAAAAGGCAGTGTCTTCTTTTTGCTACATTTTCATCTCTGCAAACGATTCTCTTTGAATTTTCTCCCTTTCATATGGCCTCAAATTTGGGGAAAAGCCTTTCTCCACGTGTTGTTTTCACTCTTGCTACAAAGAAACCACCCCGAAACCTAGTAGCATGAAGCAATATTTTTATTATGTTTACAGATACACAGTAGAGTGAGGACAGCTTTTGTCTAAGTAAAGACAACATGGTGGCTGGGAGCTGGAATCCTCTGGAGGCATCTTCACTCACTTGTCCAGCAGTTGATGCTGGTTATGGGCTGAGATCTAAACTGGGGATGGGAGCCAGGGCACTGACATGGGATTTTCCATAGGGCCTGAACTTCCTCACAGCATGTTATCCATAGGATTTTTACATTGCTGTTCAGGGATACAAAGGCAATTAGTCTTTCATCTCAGTTTTCATGACTAAATGTATAAATATATTTAATTCTTGATTTACACCTCAAACTGGACTAAACTTCTTCTTCTAAAAATATCACTCATCTATAAAAGCCCTGGCCCCAGTCCCAGTGTGAGTCTCGATACAGAGATTTCCTGTGTGAAAGCAATTCTGCAGACTTTCTTTCTTACCAATCAGGCTCTTTTGTGAAAGGCAAAGTCTTTAATTTCATCGCTGAAGACGACTTAAACTGTTGGTAGGAGGGGCACTGAAACTCACTTTTTAAAAAAAGCTGCGTATTGAAACATTTTTAAAAGTCCATAATCATTTGAAAAAATGAAAATTAGATTTTGGTGAGAAAATAGGATCAATAAAATAATAGGAAATTGCAACAATAGTGAGTCAAAAACAAAAAGAAAATAAAAGCTAGAAAAGGAAGGCCAAGGATGTGCAAAAGAAAATCTTAATGACAGTTTTTTAAAATAAATATTTAGCCATGTGTATACCAAATATTTGAACAATGATATATGTATATATATATATATATATATATATATAAGCTATTTTGCATTGCACATCTGCATTAATGCAGAGAGTAACAGGGACATAAATAATCCATGCCAATATGGCTGCCCTAATTTAAGAATATTTCTTAAAGTTAACCAATAGGGAGCTTCACTCCCAAAGTGTATGTTAATCACAAGATAACTCTGCTCATGTGTGGGTGTTTGTACTGCCAACAAGTGTAAATTTACCCAGTAGCAGCTGTGATCAATTATTCCAAAATTCCTAATGACCTGATGGCCCAAACTATAGACAATGATTTATATAATTTAGTCAATTATCTGTGACTAGCAACAGGGAAATGACACAAACTTTAGCCCAAATAAGCAGCTATTTATTCTTGTTTAGTATTACCTTCAAAAGTTATCAAAGCAAAAATCTGTTGAGGCATTATGTATAGCCAACACATCTTAACAGGCTCAGTATCAAGTCCTGGATATATCAGAAATTGCTTTGCAACCAAATTTCTAAATACTCCCTTGCAAAGTATAGCCTGTCTCTGAAACCTAACCAGACCAAGTATATAAAATATAGTGGATATTGATATGATGGATTACATTTCACTCTTTCTTCCTTACTTGCCTAAGCAGGTTACCTAGGCCCCTAAAGTCTTACTCAGTTTGGCGGTCCCTAGAGGTGTCTCCGGGGAAGGCAATGGCACCCCACCCCAGTACTCTTGCCTGGAAAATCCAATGGACGGAGTAGCCTGGTAGGCTGCAGTCCATGGGGTCGCTAACAGTCGGACAGACTGAGCGACTTCACTTTCACTTTTCTCTTTCATGCATTGGAGAAGGAAATGGCAACCCACTCCAGTGTTCTTGCCTGGAGAATCCCAGGGATGGGGGAGCCTGGTGGGCTGCCGTCTATGGGGTCACACAGAGTCGGACACGACTGAAGTGACTTAGCAGCAGCAGCAGCAGAGGTGTCTCAGGTGGTTCACAGTCTTCTTGGGACTGTTTTGTTGATGGTGACAGCAATAGAAGCCACTTGAAGATGGCACCTCCCCACTGCCAAGATACGGTGCAAACGACATGCCTGCATCTTGCTCTCACAGAAGCTGATGGAACCGGGATGGTTAGACAGTAACTGAGATTGGCCAGAAATTTCTCTCCCCATTCCTGCTTGACCTCCAATTTCCCTTTAAATATTGACACACAAGTTTTTCCTCGTTCTCTTTTAGCCTGGAACTCAGCATACGGACTGTCCTCTAGTGATATCCAACCCAGCACCTCTTCAGATCTATCTGGGCACGGCGCAATTTCCAGCCAGGGTTAAGAGTAACCCCTCTTAAATTAATCTAAAATTGAACTAAAATGAGTTTATGCATAAAATCTCAGATTGATGCATTTGCAAATTAGGGCTCTCAAACATTCATATCTTCCTTTCAATTTATGGACAGAAAAGAGGGAAACAAGAAACAGAGGAAGGGAGGAAGGGAAGGACTGAAAGAGAGACCAAAAAAGAGAAAGTAAGAGAATAAATGCAGTCTCAAAACTCATCAGTACTGAATTCAGCACTTCAGAACTGAATAGAGCAGAAATTTTATAAAGGTAGTTTTAAGAAAGATGTCAACTAGGAAACCTTGAGCTACTTATTAGTTTTTAGAGTGAAAACTTTTGAACCAAAAATAGGCAAGTAAACATTATTTTGTATTCCTTTCAGCACACTGATGATATTTTGCAGTGTGATGGATTGAAGTTGTTTCAGATATTCTACAATTTCTGTGATTTTCACCCACTGAGACTCTATTCAGATAAAAGGATCAATCTAAATTCTGATGGTTAAGAACTGCATGTGCTACTTTTCAATCATATTTCCAGAAATCAACTGAATATACCAAATAATTCCAAAGCCTTTTGGTCCTCTCTCAACCCTTTGAATCTCGGTTTCAGTGGGACCAAGTTTTAATCACTCTTCTGCAGAAAGTAGAAAGCAAGTTATAAACAAAAGCCTAAAGTCAAAAATCAATGGAGTTGTCATATTATATCTTGGATTTTAGTGCTTAAAGCAACCATAAAGAAGCATTTTCATATTTTTTCCATCTGTCAAGGATTATAGAATCAAAAGTATTCCAGCTGCTATTGTTCAATATTGCTATATTACCAGGAAGATCTAAATAAACTCAAGATTCTTCCTCATTCTACCCATTAGTTATTATGTCTTATAATACCTTCGAAACTTGAGGTCTAATCAGTCTGTTTTGTTGAAAAAAGGAAGAGAAATGGGCAAATGAATGGGTTTTATGAAGGCTTATGGGAGGTGGTTCACAAAGATGCTGGAAACAACCTTGCTCATTCCAATAAGCCCTAAGGCAACAGGACTTTCCTTTCCTTCTATTAGGAGGCAGTGCTTCTTTGTTCTCCCCTTGAATCTGGGCAGGTCCTGTGACTTTGACAAACAGAAGGTAGCAGAAGAGATATTCTGCAAACTCTGGGGCTTGGCCTTAAGAGGTCTTACCCCTAATTTTCACTCTCGTAAGTTTTGAAGAGCCATGGCTACACTGCTGGAGAGCAACATGAAACAGAGGTTTTTTGTTTTTATTTATTTATTTTTTTAATTTTATTGATGTATAGTGTTGCAACAGAGAAGGCAATGGCAACCCACTCTAGTACTCTCGCCTGGAAAATCCCATGGACAGACGAGCCTGGTAGGCTGCAGTCCATGGGGTTGCTAAGAGTCAGACATGACTGAACACACGCGTGCACAGCTGATTTACAATGTTGTGTTAATTTCTTCTGTATGGTGAAGTGAGTCATTATATATATATGCAGGCTACAGTTCATGGGGTTGCAAAAGTGTCAGACACGATTTAGTGACTAAATAGCAACAACATGGCCTAGCAAAGGAGGTAAAAGACTTGTACACTGAAAATATGAAACATTGCTAAAACAATTGGAGACAGATGGAAAGACATGCTGTGCTTATGGATTGGAAGTCTCAGATATCAGTGAAATGTCCATACTAACCAAACTCATCTACAGATTCAATGTCATCGTTATCATAATCCCAACTGCATTTTTTCAGAACTAGGAAAAAGAATCATCCTAAAATTCATGTGGAATCTTAAGGAACTCTGAAGAGCCAAAACAATTCTGAAACAGAAGAAAAGAATTGGAGGCCTCTCACTGCCCAGTTTCAAAAGTAATACTGAAGAGCAACAGCAATCAAGATAGTTTGATACTGGCATAAAGCAAGGTATATGAACCAATGGAACAGAGTAGAGATGCCAGAAACAAACTCTTGCACATATAGCCAAACGATGTCCACAAGCATGCCAAGACCTCACAATGGTAAAAGGACAATCCCGACAACGTATTTTTTAAAAAATTGTACATTCATGTGCAAAACAATGAAATTGGACCCATACCTTACACCATATATAAAAATGGGCTCAAAACAGACTTACCTGTAAGACCTAAAACTATAAACTCTGAGAAGAAAAGCTTCAGGACTTTGAAATTTGGCAATGATTTCTTGGCTATGACATTGAAACACTGGCAACAAAAGCAAAAACAGACAAATGGGATTGCATCATAATTTAAAACTTCTGAGTGTCAAAGGCAACGCCAGAAGAAAAAGACAACCTAAGAAATGAGGGCAAATATTTACAAATCATCTATCTGCTAAAGGTTTAATACCTAGAATACAAAAAGAACTCATACAACTCAACAACAAAAAAGCAAATAACCTGATTTTAAAATGAGCAAAGAAACTGAACAGACATTTCCCCAAAGAAGATATGAAAATGGCAGGCATTTGTAAGAAATGATGCTCAACATCACTCATAATTCAGTTCAGTTCAGTTCAGTTGCTCAGTTGTGTCCGACTCTTTGCAACCCCATGGACAGCAGCATGCCATGCCTCCATGTCCATCACCAATTCCCAGAGTTTACTCAAACTCATGTCCATCAAGTTGGTGATGCCATCCAACCATCTCATCCGCTGTCATCCCCTTCATCTCCCGCCTTCAATCTTTCCCAGCATCAGGGTCTTTTCAAATGAATTAGTTCTTTGCATCAAGTGGCCAAAGTATTGGAGTTTCAGCTTCAACATCAGTCCTTCCAATGAATATTCGGGACTGATTTCCTTTAGGATGGACCAGTTAGATCTCTTTGCAGTCCAAGGGACTCTCAAGAGTCTTCTCCAACACCACAGTTCAAAAGCATCAATTCTTAGGGCCCTCAGCTTTCTTTAATAGTCCAACTCTCACATCCACACATGACTACTGTATAAACCATAGACTTGACGAGGCAGACCTTTGTTGGCAAAGTAATGTCTCTGCTTTTTAATATGCTGTCTAGGTTGGTCATAACTTTGCTTCCAAGGAGTAAGCATCTTTTAATTTAATGGCTGCAGTCACTGTCTGCAGTGATTTTGGAGCCCAAAAATATAAAGTCTGACACTGTTTCCACTACTTCCCCATCTATTTGCCATGAAGTGATGGGACCAGATGACATGATCTTAGTTTTCTGAATGTTAAGTTTTAAGGCAACTTTTTCACTCTCCTCTTTCACTTTCATCAAGAGGCTTTTTAGTTCCTCTTCACTTTCTGCCATAAGAGTGGTGTCATCTGCATATCTGAGATTATTGATATTTCTCCCAGCAATCTTGATTCCAGCTTGGGCTTCTTCCAGCCCAGCGTTTCTCATGATGTACTCTGCATGTAAGTTAAATAAGCAGGGTGACAGTATACAGCCTTGACGTACTCCTTTTCCTATTTGGAACCAGTCTGTTGTTCCATGTCCAGTTCTAACTGTTGCTTCCTGACCTGCATACAGATTTCTCAAGAGGCAGGTCAGGTGATCTGGTATTCCCACCTCTTTCAGAATTTTCCACAGTTTCTTGTGATCCACACCTGTCTCTTATACACATCTAGATGTGTATAAGAGACAGAAAGAAAGCTGAGCGCAGAAGAATTGATGCTTTTGAACTGTTTGATGGGACTGGATGCCATGATCTTCTTTTTCTGAATGTTGAGCTTTAAGCCAACTTTTTCGCTCTCCTCTTTCACTTTCATCAAGAGGCTTTTTAGCTCCTCTTTGCTTTCTGCCATAAGGGTGGTATCATCAGCATATCTGAGGTTATTGATATGTCTCCCGGCAATCTTGATTCCAGCTTGTGTTTCTTCCAGTCCAGCGTTTCTCGTGATGTACTCTGCATAGAAGTTAAATAAGCAGGGTGACAATATACAGCCTTGACGTACCCCTTTTCCTATTTGGAACCAGTCTTTTGTTCCATGTCCAGTTCTAACTGTTGCTTCCTGACCTGCATACAGATTTCTCAAGAGGCAGGTCAGGTGGTCTGGTATTCCCATCTCTTTCAGAATTTTCCACAGTTTATTGTGATCTACACAGTCAAAGGCTTTGGCATAGTCAATAAAGCAGAAATAGATGTTTTTCTGGAACTCTCTTGCTTTTTCCATGATCCAGTGGACATTGGCAATTTTATCTCTGATTCCTCTGCCTTTTCTAAAACCAGCTTGAACATCAGGAAGTTCATATTTCTCCTTTTATTATATATATTCATATTGTGCCTGCATAGTGTTTGGTTATGTGTTTTTTCTTAATGTTGCAGTTAACATTTTTTTCCTCTTCTTCTATCTTATAACTTGTTTTTGCTGATAGAGGTGAAAGCTGTGGAATTTTATGTTTATTTCAAATATGGGTATTTTATTGAATTCTTTTTTTGTAGACAGGAGTTTTAATTTGACACTTACACATTTTATAGCTGTATAGTTATATCAGTCACAGGTAAAAATAGTTTATACTCTTGTTTCTGTTATTTAATAAAGTTTTGTAATTTTATAGTATTGGTGACAACTTCTAGAAGAGTGTCAAATGATCTAGCCATATAAAGAATTCTTGGTTCGTTTTTTATTTCTTTTTATATTTTATTTTTATTTTTTGAGTTTAACTCTTTAATGAACTGTCACAGCAGCTAAAGCGTTTTACATTCCCATCTAGCAGAGCTCCAAGTTTTCCGTATGCTCATTCACACTTGTGATTTTCTACTTTTTTGATTGCATTTGTCCCAGTGGTTGTGAGGTGGTGTCTCACTGTGATTTTGATTTTCAAATAAATGCTGTTTTTAAGTAATTAAAAAATCAAAATCAATGCAAACAAAAATCCATGATGAACGAAATATCAGAATCTTAATAAAAACAGGATTCTGCATTTGTATACTCATTTCACTCACCCACTATTTTCTGTTTGTTGGTTTGTTTTGATTTTTGTTTTGGCTTTTTTTTGGGGTGTCACAAGGCCCCATTTATGGAGTCTTAGTTCCCCCATCAAGATCTAACTTGGACTCACCGCAGTGAAAGTGCAGAGTCTTAACCACTGAATCATGGGGGAATTCCTACCTCTCCGTATTTTATTTTATTTTATTTTCTTAAATATAAATTTATTTACTTTAATTGGAGGATAATTACTTTACAATATTGTACTGATTTTGCCATACATTCACATGAATCTGCCATGGGTGTACATGTGTCCTCGATCCTGAATCCCCCTCCCTCTTCCCTCGCCATTCCATTCCTCTGGGTCATCCCAGTGCACCAGCCCCGAGCATTCTGTCTCATGCATCAAACCTGGACTGGCGATTCGTTTCACATATGGTAATATACATGTTTCAGTGCCATTCTCCCAAATCATCCCACCCTCACCGTCTCCCACAGAGTCCAAAAACTGTTCTATACATATGTGTCTCTTTTGCTGTCTCGCATACAGGGTTATCATTGCCATCTTTCTAAATTCCATATATATGCATTAGTATACTGTATTGGTGTTTTTCTTTCTGGCTTACTTCACTCTGTATAATAGGCTCCGGTTTCATCCACCTCATTAGAACTGATTCAAATGTATTCTTTTTATCGGATGAGTAATAATACTCCATTGTGTATATGTACCACAGATTTCAACTATAGTGTTGGAGAAGACTCTTGAGAGTCCCTTGGACTGCAAGGAGATCCAACCAGTCCATTCTAAAGGAGATTAGTCCTGGGTGTTCATTGGAAGGACTGATGCTAAAGCTGAAACTCCAATACTTTGGCCACCTCATGTGAAGAGTTGAGTCATTGGAAAAGACCGATGCTGGGAGGGATTAGGGGCAGGAGGAAAAGGGATGACAGAGTTTGAGATGGCTGAATGGACATGAGTTTAAGTGAACTCCAGGAGTTGGTGATGGACAGGGAGTCCTGGCATGCTGCGATTCATGGGGTCGCAAAGAGTTGGACATGACTGAGTGACTGGACTAAACTGAAATGTGAAAAATACCATTGGTAGCTTGATAGGGATTGCACTGAATCTATAGATTGCTTTGGATAGTATATTCTTTTTCACTATATTGATTCTTCTGATCCATGAACACGGTGTATTTCTCCATCTAGTAGTTTCCTCTTTGCTTTCTTTCATCAGTGTTTTATAGTTTTCTATATATAGGTCTTTAGTTTCTTTAGGTAGATATAAAAATTACCATGTAATTCTTATCAATACATAAACTAGAATGTGTACAACTTCACATGTATTTTTTTAGTAATACTACCAAGTATAAACTTTTTTCATTTTCATCTAATTTCTCGAAAATATTTTTAAGCATGTTAAATTTCTTTTATTTATTTATTATTTGTCCATCACTGTTCATTTTTTTCCAGTTTTACTGAGATGTAATTATTATATAGCACTGTATAAGTTTAAGATGTCTGGCCTAATAACTTGACTTACATACATTGTGAAATGATTACTACAATAAGTTTAGTTAACATCCATCATCTTGTAAAGATTAAAAAAGTTTTTTTTCCTTGTGATGAGAACTCTTTGGATCTGCTTTCTTATGAACTTTAAAATACACTGTAAAAGGTAGTGCAAGTAATTTCTTGAAAATACTTTATATCATCAATTCAAAGTACTGAATATTTGCTGAATAATTCTAGAGTATATTAAAAATTGATAAAACATGGGCAATTGAAACAATTTAGATTGGCTGCTCATAATCCAAAATTATGGGCAATGTTTTCATTTGCATATAATTTCCTGAAGAATTTATTGGTAAGAATAAATTTATTAGAATTTATTGATCTGAATGATAAATTAAGAGACCTGGTTTCTAGTCTTGGCCACTATCCATGACTACATGGTCTTTGTTAAAAATGAAAAATTCTCTTTAGAAGGACATGGTAGTTCTTGTATCTGAAATCCTGTACAAAGAATATAATTGAAGATTTTAAAAAGATGCCTGCAGTACTGTAAAGTAAAATAAAGTTAAAAAAAAAGTAAAAAAAAATAAATAAAAATAAAAATTAAACAAAAAATAAAAAGATGCCTGTTGTTATACTTGCACAAGGGCATAACATTATATTGAAAGGGATTTGAGAAATTTTCAGAGGCAGAAACAGGCTCAGAGTTATAATGACTAGACCAAGCTCACATTCCAGTTAATATACAATTAGGTAGTGTCTAACTCATTGCTTTCTCAGTTTTATCAGACTGCTCCATTTTCTGCCACATTTCTTTTATGAAACAAACCTAGCTTTTAATAACAAGCCATTCTCAAAGTGTGATTCCTTGACTTAGTGAAGGAAGGACTTTCTTTACAACTCAACAAATTCAGTGTAAATAAGACCCAAGCAAGTTAACTGAAGTTGAATTAGAGTTTTTGTCTTATGTTTCTGCTGATAAGGGTAATAGTGAACCAAATCATCTAAATCAGTACTTTTTAAAACTTCAGTGTGCCTACAGGGATTTTGTCAAATACAGACTGTGCTCCCATGAGGAACTGAACTTATTCTTCAGTTCTAGCAAGTTCCCAGGTGGTACTGATAGTGCTGGTCACTTTGAGAAGTGAATGTCTACTATAAAAAGGAAAGCCACCTGGGGGAAAGGTTTTCATTCTGCAACTAATTATATAAAGACTCACCCATAAGCTGGAATCAAGATTGCCAGGAGAAACATCAATAATCTCAGATATGCAGATGACACGACCCTTACAGCAGAAAGGGAAGAGAAACTAAAGAGCCTCTTGATGAAGGTGAAAGAACAGAGTGAAAAAGCTGGCTTAAAACTCAACATTCAAAAAACTAAGACCATGGCAACCGGCCCCATCACTTCATGGCAAATAGATGGGGGACCAATGAAAACCAATAACAGACTTTATTTTCTTGGGTTCTAAAATCACAGCAGATGGTGACTACAGCCATGAAATTAAAAGATGCTTGCTCCTTGGAAGAAAAAACTATGACAAACCTAGACAGCATATTAAANCCGGCCCCATCACTTCATGGCAAATAGATGGGGGACCAATGAAAACCAATAACAGACTTTATTTTCTTGGGTTCTAAAATCACAGCAGATGGTGACTACAGCCATGAAATTAAAAGATGCTTGCTCCTTGGAAGAAAAAACTATGACAAACCTAGACAGCATATTAAAAAGCAGAGACATTACTTTGTCAACAAAGGTCTATATAGTCAAAGCTATACAGAAAACTACTGCTTTTTTCAGTAGTCATGTATGGGTGTGACATTTGGACCATAAAGAAGGCTGAGCACCGAAGAATTGATGCTTTTGAAGTGCAGTGCTGGAGAAGACTCTTGAGAGTCTCTCGGACTCCAAGGAGATCAAACCAGTCAATCCTAAAGGAAATCGATCCTGAATATTCATTGAAAGGACTGATGCTGAAGCTGAAGCTCCAATACTTTGGCCACCTGATGCAAAGAGCTGACTCACAAGAAAAGACCCTGATGCTGGGAAAGATTGAAGGAGAGAGGAGGAGGGGATGACAGAGGATGAGATGGTTGGATGGCATCACCAACTCAATGGACATAAGTTTGTGCAAACTCCGGGAGATGGTGAAGGGCAGGGAAGCCTGGCATGCTACAGTCCATGAGTTCACAAAGATTTGGACATGACTGAGCGAATGAACAACAACATCACTAGAGGTAAGGAAACTATACCTTTCCTAGGTGAGCTTTATGGAAACAAGCAAACAGTCAATAGCTAAACAGTTTCTATAAATTAAGATCTAGGCCAGTGCTGAGAGCCGCACATGCTTCTTCCATATCTATATTATGACAATCCTGGGTTCCTAAGAACGTGTCAAGTTTTGCTAAATATTTCCTATCTGAAAAGGACTGTGGGTCTTTAACATGTTTCAAGAAAGTTTTTTTTTTTTTAATCAAACATGATTGAAATCAAATTCGGATTCTTTTATACCTAAATTTCATTTGTTAGACAATTGCATTAGATGGAATAGACTCTTCTCAATGAGTGAGTGTTAAATAAGAGGCTTAAAAATCTTTCTATGGTTCTACCTGCTCCTTCCATATAATATTAGAAGATAAAAACACTTTGCTTAAATATGCAATAATTTAGCAAAATATATGGTTCTCCTGGAATAAAAAGTTAGAAACTATTTTTTCTTTGAATTTCCTTGATATCTCAGAGTGATCACATTCCAATTAAAGTAGTGAGTCATTTCTCAAGGAGGGATTAAAAAGCACTAGATTGCTTCCATTAAAGTTTGATTAATTTTTGAGATCAATGAGTAAATTTGCTAGGTAACATTACTCTCCAAAATGAGTTACACTTTTTCATTCATTCAGTTCATTCTGTGTTTTTCACTAGAAAGTAATAATAGTGAGGTTTTCTTTATCAATTTTGTTTTTCCTAAGCCAAATCAGTCTTAGTTTGATACTCACTTTTCCCAGATTTTCACTGTTTTATTTGGATATAGGATCTGAATCTTACGGTCTGTAACAAATCCAAGAATGCCACAAGTGTCATGGAAGCCCATAGTTTGGGAAACAGAGAAGACATTTCCTTCTGCTTGACATAAATATGTGGGATGGTAGTATCACTTATTTTCCTATATTGGGTGGACAGCATTTTATCTCTTACCAATAAGAGCATATAGCAAAAAATATTGTTAGAAGTTGGCATATCCCATAATTGAAAACTTATTTTTTATAGATAGCTGGTTATAACATAGTTCCCAGCAAATGATGTCAAAGTTCAAAAGATTATACATTTCTTATTTTCCAAGGAATTTAAACACATTTATATTAAAAGCACATGCTAAAGTGTCAAAAAAAAAGGGAACAGATACATTTCAATAAAACCAGGGTTCATGAGCTGAAGATACCAATTATACCTATTATTAATATTAACAAGAAAAGCTAACATTTATTGATCACTTACAAAGAATTTTACCCATGTTAACTGTCTTATTTCTTAGAAAAACCCCATGAGCAAGTATCTTATCTTCTCATTTTATATATGAAGAAACTGAGGAAACAAGAAGTTAATCAACAAAGTTCACACAGTGAGTGAAAGAAAGAGCTTCTTTGAACAAATCAAGATGACTTTACATCAAAAGTTTGTGCTTCTATTTATAATAGCCAGGACATGGAAGCAACCTAAATGTCCACTGATGAGAAAAGAATAAAGAAGATATAGTACATATTACAGAATGGACTATTTACTCAGCTATAAAGAAGGATGAAATAATGTCATTTGCAGGGAAATGGATGGATCTAGAGATTGTCACACTGAGGGAAGTCAGACAGAGAAAGATAAATATCATATGGAATCTAAAATAATGGTACAAATGAACCTTTTACAGAAGAGAAACAGAATCACAGATGTAGAGAACAAATTTACGGTTACCAAGAAGGAAAGTGGGGGAGGAATAAACTGGGAGATTGAGATTGACATACACCAATTCAATGGACATGAATGGGAGCAAACTCTGGGAGACAGTGAAGGGACAGGGGAGCCTGGCATGCTGCAGTTCATGGGGTTGCAAAGAGCTGGACATGACTTACTGCCTGAACAACAACAACTACGCCCTACTATATATACAATAGATAAGTAACAGGACCTACTGTATAGCACAGAGACCTCTATTACAGAGAACACTCTGTAATAACTTACATGGGAACAGAATCTAAAAGAGAGTGGAGATATATATATATACACACACACACAAAACTGATTCACTCTGTCATATAGTGGAAATTAATTCAACATTGTAAATCAACTATATGCCGATAAAAATTCATAGAAAATTGTGACTTTTACTACCTTAGAATATGGGAAGAATGTAAAAGTATTTTATTAGGGTCTCTTTATATTTTGCTGCACAATAAATATCTGTGTTTTGCTTCTTATGAGTTATATCATCTCACATGACAATTTTTCTAGTATTTAAAGAGGTGAAGTCAACAACACCTATATACAGGCAGGATTTTAGGTCTGTCTTACACTCAACCCCTAGTCGTGCACTGCACCTATAATAGGAAGTATCCTTAGATGGAAAAATGTAGCCGTTGGTCTTATCTTTGTTCTGCAACGATACTTGAATCATCACCAGTAATAAAGACTCCTGGGACAGGGAAGTAAATATGCAAAATCAGAATGGTATTCAGCGTCTTCCTCCATTCATGTGTTGGCTTTGCTAAAAACAGCTCAGATTTTGCTTGAATTGTAAACTAAGCAAATATGACTAGAGGATACATAGGGAACAGATGTTGATTTTTAAAAGACTACTTATCCATCATCACTTTTTTATATAATCAGCTGAAACTAGCATTCAATCCCTTTTCTTAAAATGGTTGAAAGTTTACCCATAATGATCAAGTCTCAAAGACTCCATGGTGAAAATGGAACCATTTATTTTGAAAACTCTATACTGTAATGATGGTCTGGTGAAATTTATTTTTTATGATCAAATTATTTTCAATTTTATAGGATCAAGAATATTTAGAATAGTATTCCTGTACATGTTGTGTAAATACTATGGCACATTTTTACCATAGTTTAATGAGTCAAAGTTTATTATTCTTGATGATAAATAATAGATACGTGTAGTTCTACTATACTTAAACATGGTATATTGAGATGCCCTTGAAGAAACAAATTCAAATAGATATAATAAGTATTTCTGAAAGGATGAATAATTTCTTTCTAAGTTGGAAAAATACAGCATAGAATTTAAAAACTAAGACCAAAAAGCTTGCACCTGCTGGTTACTTGATGTAGACATCGATCAGGTTGTTCAACCTCCCTGCACCTCAGTTTCCCTTTCAAAAATGGAGATAAACTGCTATGAGGGTTCAGTTCAGTTCAGTCGCTCAGTCATGTTCAACTCTTTGCGACCCCATGAATCACAGCATGCCAGGCTTCCCTGTCCCATCACCAACTCCCGGAGTTCACTCAGACCATGTCCATCGGGTCAGTGATGCCATCCAGCCATCTCATCCTCTGTTGTCCCCTTCTCCTCCTGCCCCCAATCCCTCCCAGCATCAGAGTCTTTTCCAATAAGTCAACTCTTCGCATGAGGTGGCCAAAGTACTGGAGTGTCAGCTTCAGCATCATTCCTTCCAGAGAAATCCCAGGACTGATCTCCTTCAGAATGGACTGGTTGGATCTCCTTGCAGTCCAAGGGACTCTCAACACCACAGTTCAAAAGCATCAATTCTTCAGTGCTCAGCTTTCTTCACAGTCCAACTCTCACATCCATACATGACTACTGGAAAAACCATAGCCTTGACTGGACTGACCTTAGTCGGCAAAGTAATATCTCTGCTTTTGAATATGCTATCTAGGTTGGTCATAACTTTTCTTCCAAGCATCTTTTAATTTCATGGCTGTGAGGGTAAAGGGGCATAAATGATATCTAGCAGTCAGTAAATTGCGACAGGTTTTCCTAATTTTTTGAATCATTAAAATCATATAAAACTAACTGCAACACTAGGATGTTTGGAAACTATTGAAAAATACTGCATATTTTATATGGGTTTGAACTTAGCAGAACAGACAACTGAGCCAACTAGGATGATTTTGAGAATAACTTTGAATGATGGAAACATTGACTATAACTCCTCCTCCCTTTCAAAGCATGTGCGATTCCTTAGCTGAGTCAGAGCTAATTTTATTATTGGACAGTATGAAAAATTTCTGAGTTTAGACAATGCCTCCCTTGCCATAGATGGATATATCTATTACAATTAGTCAAACTTATGCATAAAAGTCTTGACAAAAGGATATTTTAATATGAGGCTAAAGCGAGGGTGAATATGAGCAATTATCTCATGTATTTACAATAGTGAGATCTGCTTCTCAATACCATGAATCCATGTGGTTATTTTTCATTTACTTATTTTTCCCATGTAGATCAACCTTACATCTACTTTTAATCTTTCTTTTTGATTATGGGCTCACAAAATTCATACTAGTAACAACATTAAAGTCACTGCAAATAATCCTTAAATATATCTAAATCAAGTATATTTGTTATATACTATTTTATATATTTTAGTGATTTTTGAGGCATGACATAGATTCTAACAGCCTACAAAATACTCATTCTCCTTATGTCTCTGAATTTCTATTTTTACTCATGTATATAACTACTTGGCTAAAAGACTACATTTCTAATATCTCTGGCAGTCAGGACTGAATCTTTGCCACTGAGAAATAAAAGTAAATGTTGGCTGCACTTTCAGAAAGTCTCCTTAAATGACAGGTGGTATATCATCCCCATTGTCACCTTATTTTTGAAATACAGATGTAATGGGTGGAGTTGCAGCAGAAATCCTTGATCATAATAAAGAAGACAGAACAGAACACTGGAGGGAGTTGTTGTTCAGTTGCTAAATCATGTTCAGCTCTTTGCAACCTTGTGGACTGCATCATGCCAGGCCTCCCTGTCCTTCTCTATCTCCTGGAGTTTGCTCACACTCATGTCCACTGAGTCAGTGATGGCATCCAGCCATCTCATCATCTGTCATTCATGCTGGAGAAGACTTGAGAGTCCCTTCGACAGCAAGGAGATCAAATTAGTCAATCCTAAAGGAAATAAACACTGAATATTCATTGGAAGGGGTGATGGTGATGCTGAATCTCCAATACTTTGGCCATCTGATGTGCAGAGCCAATTCATTGTAAAAAGACCCTGATGCTGGGAAAGACTGAGGGCAGGAGGGAGTTTGAGGACTCTATAAGACATGGAGCCTTGTCAATTCTGGTTTGGCTCCTAAGCTTCTTATATATGTAAGAGACACAAGTCACTGTTACTGAAGCTTAGTACCTTTCTCCTGCAGCTAGACATATTCCTAGTCAATATGAGACAGGTCTGGGACCTGAGACCCTTTGCTGCAGTGCTGCAATGCTTGCACCTGGACACACCTCTTCTTGAGTTACGAAATACAAAGAAACTGTAAGGGACTAAAAATAACTGCTTGCATGCAGAGTTAGAGAAAATTCTGAACAAAAGATACAGAGAGACCCCACATCCCCACTGCCACTTTGTAAGAGCAGGGAGCAAAAGCAGGGTATTGCACATGTCCCCTGCATACAATACTACCTAAGGGTTCGGTTCGGTTCAGTTCAGTCGAAGCAAACCATTTAAGCCACCCCTTTGGCTCTACCCCTGGACACACCCCTACCCTCACCCCATACAAGGAACAAGCTTGACCCCCTCTGAGAATGAACAAGCAAGGGAACCTGTTGTTTGTTCTCGCTCCTCCTTGCTACAGCAGGGGCCCCAGTTAAACCTTGCCTGAATTTCTTGTCTGGCCTCTAGTCAATTTCTATTGATTGAGGAGGCCAAGACCCCTGGTTGGTTAAAAATAGACTAGGTATAGTACACGGAGTACTTATGCAAAGAGATGTTCTATCCAAACTGGATACTATATGCCACATATCTTTCCTTAGAATTCACCATTCATAGTAACACAATAACTATAAGAACACAGAGAATCCTGTAATAAAAGAAAATGCTTGACTTCATTAACTCATTGTTTCCCAGACATATATGATCATAGCTTTTTAAATTGTTGCAATAACATGTTTCAATACCCTGGGTTAATAAATACCCCTTTCATACAATGCACCTTGGAAAGGCTGTTCAGTGCTGCTGTTCCCCTGAATTTGTATTTGTCATAAATTGTCCCTATCGCTCAGCCTTTTGCTAACCTGCTGCTTGGGGAGACCTGTCTCTTTTTTTTCTTAGACCTTGGCCAAACTAGCATGTTTGGAGTATATTTCATTGTGTTGTCCACTGGTGAATTAGACTGAGAATCCTTTCCTTATGTGAAATGGATGCAATTAGTTTGACCGAGTTTAGATAAAGTCTGTTGGATTTTTCTTGGGTTTATAACAAAAAAAATCACTAGATATCTACTAGAAGTAATAATTTTTCCTTTATGTCTAGATAAATGTTCAAGTCTCAAATAGACAATAACTATAGTGGTCCCAAGAATATAATTTTTCTTATAGGCCTTTCAAGAGAAAGCATTTTCTGAAATTTACTTTAAAAATGACATTGACATTGCCATCTATGTCAGAAAGAAAATTTACAAGGAAACAAAGCAGAGATTTATTACATTAGCAGGAGCCCTAGCCCAGAAAATGTCTATTAAATCATAGCTTTTTAAAAAAGTTAGAAGGTTAACCTTAAAATCCCTGAACCTGAGATAAGTGTGTTAAGATACATTTTCTTTTTTAGCAGTTAAAATTTTATTGGTGTGCATTTAAAAATCGTTCCCACCTAGTCCTCTGTTGATAAACTACTTTCTACCAAACTTTTATTCTGAAAAATCAATACAAATTTAAAATTCATTTTCATAAAGGTAATGCTTGTGTCTGACTCTTTGCGACCCCGTGGACTGTAGCCCACCAGGCTTCTCCGTCCATGTTATTCTCCAGGCAAGAATACTGGAGTGGGTTGCCATTTCCTTCTCCAGGAAAAGCAAAGATAAAGGAAGATTAACCATAGTAAGCAAGGGCCCATGTGACAGTATATGATTTACAGTGATATGTGTCCACTCTTTTTTAAACTTTTATTTTTATTTACTGTATTTAGTTGCAGCATGTGGGATCTAGTTCCCTGACCAGGGATCAAACCTGGGTCCCCTGCATTGGGAAAATGCAGCCTTAGTCACTGGATCAAAAGGGAAATCCCTAAGTGTCCACTCTTGACATGTGTTTAGCTGGTATCTGTAATTCAAGCTATAATTTGATCACAAGCTATAATTTGATATGGAAGGCCTAAGCTTTGAACTGTTTTGTTGTTGCTGTTCTTCAGATTTACTTAAAGTTTTCTTCTTTATGCCTCTTTATGCAAAACGATTTCAGAGACAAAATGATGCTTTAGTCACATAGTGAACTCCAACAACTTAAAAAGTGCTCTTAAAGTGTGGGTCCATGCTCAAATGACTACATGAACTGGACAATATACTGAGTGAAACAGACAAGGTATAAGACCAGAAGGTACAGTAGGAACCTTCTGGAAACAAGGATTCAGGTCTAGCTGTGCCAGATTGACTTTTCAAGCAAAGCATGTTTTAAAAACATTCTGGTTTTAAAATGTGTGTGCTGTGCTCAGTTGCTCAGTCATGTTGGACTCTGTGACCATTTGGACTATAGCCTGACATGGGATTTCCCAGGCAAGAATACATGGCAACCGATTATTTGAAAAGCAAAAACAGACACAAAACACAACCCAAATTAACAGAGTAAAAGTCAACTAAAAGCTAAAAAACAAACTGGGTCTAATTCCTGATTTGGCCCAGTGGCTGCCAGCTTGCCACTTTTTGTTATGCCATCTCTTTTCCTCACTTATCATCTCAGTGAGGAAGCATTTCCTACAGTTTTCTAGTATCTCTTTGTTCACTAGCTCTTTTGTAGGTATTATGTAGCTTAACACTGTGACTAAATAGAACTTAAGGGAAACTCACTGACTACAAGCTCTTTTCTGCTCTACCATGCCAGTCAACCCATCTTTGACCTTTACCTTTAAACAAGTACATCTTTTGGAGGAGGCAGATTAAATTTCCCCTGAGTCTGGAGGTTGGAAACAATTTCTAAGACATATTCTATAAGTCTCTTCTCTTTGTTTGCACTGCATTCCATCTACGACTTTCTCAGGCCATCATCTCCCCATCCTTTCCCCCTTCTCTACCTTTAATTACCAAAACAGGGATCAATATCTTGGGTAAGAACCTGGGCTTTAGTTTCCCTGGCTGTCTAGTGGTTAAGACTTTGCCTTTCAATGCAGGGGGTATGGGTTCTATTCCTGGTTGGGGAGATAAGATCCATCATGCCTTGCAGCCCAAAATCCAAAACATAAAAGAGAAGCAATATGGTTACAAATTAAATAAATATTTTAAAATGTTCTACATTAAAAAAAAAAAAAACAAAACCTTAAAAAATAAAAAGAACCTGGGCTTTAAAGTCAAATGCACTGGGGTAACTACCGGGCCCTGCCACTCACTCACCAAATAATTACTTAGTCTCTTTGTATCTAAATATTCTTATTGGTAAAATGGGTTTGATAGGTAGAAAAGCTGAATGGAATAAAGAATCAGAGTCTGCTCTTTCCTTAACAGCAAATATTAGCAAGAGGTACTCATTTTATCATTATATGGCTCTAACCTCCAGGGAATTCTCCCTAAATTTCAGGTAAAATGTCATCTGCTGCTGCTGCTACTGCTAAGTCACTTCAGTCGTGTCCGACTCTGTGTGACCCCATAGACGGCAGCCCACCAGGCTCCCCCATCCCTGGGATTCTCCAGGCAAGAATATTGGAGTGGGTTGCCATTTCCTTCTCCAATGCATGAAAGAGAAAAGTGAAAGTGAAGTCGCTCAGTCTGTCCGACTGTTAGCAACCCCATGGACTGCAGCCCACCAGGCTACTCCGTCCATTGGATTTTCCAGGCAAGAGTACTGGGGTGGGGTGCCTGCTGGCCCCAGTATTTCTTTTTAGGATTGAAGCAATCATGTTTCATCTTAAATGTAATCTCGGAGTGAATAGTGTGGCTGGATCCATGTGGAAAGGGGATTTACTATCACCTCTTTTGTTCTGGATACTGCCTGCATTTCTTTTCCCATTGTCTGGGATCATATATGCCATAGAAAATAGTAGTGACTGATATTCAGTTCAGTTCAGTTCAGTCACTCAGTGGTGTCTGACTCTTTGCGACCCCATGAATCACAGCACACCAGGCCTCCCTGTCCATCACCAACTACCGGAGTTCACCCAAACTCATGTCCATCGAGTCGGTGATGCCATCCAGCCATCTCATCCTCTGTCATCCCCTTCTCCTCCTGCCCCCAAGCCCTCCCAGCATCAGGGTCTTTTACAATGAGTCAACTCTTCACATCAGGTGGCCAGAATATTGGAGTTTCAGCTTTAGCATCAGTCCTTCCAATGAACACCCAGGACTGATCTCCTTTAGAACGGACTGGTTGGATCTCCTTGCAGTCCAAGGGACTCTCAAGAGTCTTCTCCAACACCACAGTTCAAAAGCATCAATTCTTCAGTGTTCAGCTTTCTTCACAGTCCAACTCTCACATCCATACATGACTACTGGAAAAACCATAGCCTTGACTAGACGGACCTTTGTTGGCAAAGTAATGTCTCTGCTTTTGAATATGCTGTCTAGGTTGGTCATAACTTTCTTTCCAAGGAGTAAGCGTCTTTTAATTTCATGGCTGCAGTCACCATCTGCAGTGATTTTGGAGCCCCCCAAAATAGTCTGACACTGTTTCCACTGTTTCCCCATCTATTTGCCATGAAGTGATGGGAACAGATGCTATGATCTTAGGCTCAGACAGTAAAGTGTCTGCCCGCAATGTGGGAGACCTGGGTTCGATCCCTGGGTAGGGAAGTTCCCCTGGAGAAGGAAATGGCAACCCACTCCAATATTCTTGCCTAGAAAATACGATGGATGGAGGAGCCTGGTGGGCTACAGTACATGGATGGGGTCACAAAGAGTCGGACATGACTGACTGATATTAATGACTCATATTGAGCTCATTGATATATCAGATCTCCTAAACTTTGATTTTTGAACCTAAGTGTAGAACCTTACATGTTTTCCTTCCCAAGTCTTAGTGAAAAAATATGATTTCATATAAAAGTCAGCAAATAATCTCCTCTAGATATAAATTACCTGTCCATGATGTTGAAAGGGGAACTAAAAGTAACATCTTTATGTCCTTGTTTAAATATTTTATCCATTTCTTTCTGTTTTTTTGGAGGAGGGAGAGGGCTCTGATACTTTTATATGGACAGCTAAAGTTTTTTCAGCTTGGTAACATGTGGACAGGCTAAGGATACTGGATTAATTGAAATTTCAGTATGGGAAACTCTTGTTCTTTTATTGATAACTAAATTTCCTGCTGGATTTCTTCCTCTCTCCATGTATGATTGCTGAATCATTCATGCTTCCAGCTAACCTCTATAAAGGCAAATGATAAGGCCTCAAAGGAATGCCAAGAAAAATGAGAATCCAACAGAATTTCTAATAGAATTGGTAAGAAATACCCATCAATAGGCTATGGTTTTTCCAGTGGTCATGTATGGATGTGAGAGTTGGACTGTGAAGAAAGCTGAGCGCCGATATGATGTACTCTGCATATAAGTTAAATAAGCAGGGTGACAATATACAGCCTTGGCGTACTCCTTTTCCAGTCTTGAGTGATGGAGTCCAACTATGGAAAAATATTTCTGCCATGCTCAGAAGCTCAGAAATTACCCACTGGTAGTTCAGCAGGATGCTAGTGTGACTGGATCTGTGTTTTAGGAAGATGATTGTGGCAGCAATGCATTGGTGGTTTTGGAGAGAGCTCACCCCACACTGTAAATAGGTCTTCAATTATCTGAGACTGAACTACTTTCAACACATCAAACACACACACACACAGCTTCAAAGACAGGAGCCTCTGAGAAGCCAGTGCCTTTTGTTTCTCTCTTCCTTCCCAAATGAAAATCCATACTAGCAGCTCGAGTTCTATGTCTTTTCCAAACCACAGCAGGAGGAGGTTGTGGAGAGGGGACAATGCTCCTGGCTAGAAGACCTTGAATAAATAATTTCTTAGGCCCTCTTTTGTAATATGAAGTTCTTAGAATTTCCATCTTTAAATGCCCTTTCCATCTTTTAAACTGTCTGGCTCCTAAGAGCAGTGGGACCTATTAAGGGATTTCACTCTGGCCACACATCATGGTTTTTGGAGAGCTGAGATAGTCTGAGACCAGCTGCCCTTAGATTCAGAGCCTCTCACCATTTTCTGCATGAGACTAGAGATCTGGCTTTCTAGGGATCATGGAGGACATAATAGAATCTTCTTTTGTTCCCAGGCTAGGCCAATGGCAGCAAATAACCTAATTAGGACCTCACAAGCAGCTTGCCCAGTGAAAGGTAATTTAATTAAAGACTTATTAGTTGTTATAACTACTTTTTAATGAAGCTTTATTACATTCAACCACGCAGATACCAAGCAATTGTATTAAATGTTGGCAAACGGCTCATTAGTCTTTGATTTCACTTTTTTTTGCATCATTCCAACCTATCCTGATATTCAGATGCCAGTAGCTCATTGTTTCTCTTCAAAGCCAGATGCAACCTTGAAGGCATACTTCCCTCTCTTGTCCCATTTCTCATTTCTCCAGGATTCCCTGTCTATTAGAGTTGCATTGGAGCAATATGAAGGATAGGGAAAGGCTCCCCAGTGGCCTTCCATATTCCCTAATATTTCTATCCTTAATCACTCCCAAGCTGCACAATTTCAAGGACTAAGGGCCTCTGGTTGAAGTGTAAATGGTATGGTGGAGGCAAACACAGAAAACCATTATTATGAATTAATACCTTAGTGAAGATTAGCTCCTCATAGTAGCTAATTGGCCAATAAATGAGACTGCAATAGAATCAACCCTGGACTGAGTAGTTTTGATAGCTGTTGGTGTGTAAAGCATGGGGAAAAAAAAAACAAAAAACAAGAGTTAGTTTTTACTATGCAACAGGCACTGGGCTAGATGTTTTCATAGTTATTATCTCATTTAATCCTCTTAACAACCTTGATATGAATGTATTACAATAACTGATTTACATATGAGAAACAGGAGCACAGAGAGGTTAAGTCAGTTTCAAAGACATACAGCTAGTAAGAGAAAGAGTGAGAATTTGAAGCCCCAGGATATGAGGCAAGGGCTAGAAGAACACGATAGCGTGAGCCACCTTGGCTTCTAGGGGGAAGAATCAGGTCACTGGGGGTTAAGCTTCCCCGGGGATTACCTATGGCCAGGTGAACCCCAGGACAGGTGATGGGGGGGGCACTAAAGACTAACTTGGCAAGGCTTACAGTTTGGCCCCAGCAGGGCTGAGGAGTTAGTGTTCTGTCTCTCTTCACCATCAGTGGGCAGCGTGATGTCATTGTTAAGAGGATAGGATTTGGTGGCAGGTTGACCTGGATTCAGATCCTGATTCCAGTCCTTTCTGTAGCTATGACCCTGGGCAAGCTGTTTAGCTTTCTCAGCTGAAATTTTCTCATCTGGAAAAAGGGATAACAGTATCTCCCTCATATTCTTATGCAAGTTAAAGAAAATATGTGAAGCTTCCAGCCCAAGAGAAACGCCAACAAAGAGTAGCTCCTCCACTGCTGAACAGGTCTTGGTGAGCTCTGTGAGCTTTCTCGCAGCAGTGAGGGCCATGGGCGACAGGAAACGGACCCACAGGGAACGTGAGATGTGGCCTTATTAGGTTGTGTGTGTGCTCAGCCATGTTCGACTCTTTGCGACCCCGTGGACTGTAGTCTGCCAGGCTCCTCTGTCCATGGGATTCTCCAGGCATGAATACTGGAGTGGGTTGCTATTTCCTCCTCCAGGGGGTCTTCCCAACCCGGGGACCCAACTTCGGTCTCCTGTGCCTCCTGTATTGGCAGGCAGATTCTTCACTGCGAGCCATCTTATTAGATTAGTGGCTCTTAAACTTGAGAGTGCATCTGAATCACTTGGAGTACTTGAGAACCCAGACTGCCTGGCTGAACCCCCAGTTTCTGACTCAGTAGGTCTGGGGCATCATCTCTACTAGCTCCTGGGTGATGTGGATGCTGCTGGGCTGGGGACCACACTTAGAGACTCGGAGCAAAAGCCTTTCCTAGTGGGTGCTCTCTGCGCGTAGCCCAGACCTGAGCCTGCAGTGAATCAGAGAAGCAGCGCTACGGCCTCTCTCCTTTCCCCCATATTCTACCCCGCTTCTGCAGTTTCTTGGGATTTTGGGAGCCAGTCCTCGTGAACAGGAGCCAAAAAGACTAGCTTAATTATGATGCTTTAATTTTTTGCTATGCTAGTCCCTGGGCTTACTTAGGTTGAAGGAAATATTTGTGGTTTAAATGAACCCATTTTGTGGCTGAAAGTGCTGATACAATTTGTTCTTTACAGACAGCAAGGAAGGGTCAGAATCTGAGTAACAACTTCCAGTTAATCTGTTAGCCTGAAATTTTATATTTTAAGTAAGTTTACCACTTTAACAAGTAGAATAAGATATCCTCAGATAAGCAGAAGCAACAGTGTTTGCCTTCTATTATTCTTTTTACTAAGAAGAAGCAACTCACTGACTACTAGTGAGATAATGCATGTGGAAATGTCTAAGACAATATCGTAACAAATAAAAGTATAATTTATTATGTTTATTGAATAAATATTTTAAAGCCCTTACAAAATGACAGAATGCTTTCTACTAGGATTTCTCTACTTTGGCATAACCGAGATCTTGGGATAGGTTATTCTTTGTTGTGGGGGCTTGTTCTGTGCTCTGTAGGACTCTTAGTTGTATCCTTGGTCTCTCCCACTAGATGCCAGTAGCACACCCCAGTCATGACCATCAAAAATGTCTCCTGACACTGCCAAATGTCCCCTGTGGGGCAAACTGATCCTTGATTGTGAACCATTGCTTTACATGAATAGTCTTATCTCATCCTCACAAAACCCAGTGAAGTGTTATTTGTCCCATTTTTAGAGAAGACCGAGGGAGAGGAGGAACAGAGAGGTTGAGCAATTTGCTATAGGCTACCCAGCGAGTAAAGGAGCAGGAGCAGAATTTGAACTCAGAACTGATCTAATCCAAGGCCTCATTTTGGACCACTCTCCTCCTTCCTTCTGAGAGGACCCATTTAGGAAAATGTAGAGAAGAGAATCTACTCGATCAGAGGCAGCCTGGTGATTGCCTCTGAGAAGGAGAGAGGTGAAAGGGACAAAGAGTGGGCCCTTTTATTTCTTAAGAGAAGAAAGAAGATAGGTAGCAAATTCAGCAACATGTTAACACTGGTTAAATCTGGGTGTAGGAGTCATGTGTGTGTGTGTTAGTCTCTCAGTCATGTCATACTCTTTGCAATCCCATGGCCTGTCCATGGAATTCTCCAGGCAAGAATACTGGAGTGGGTTGCCATTCCCTTCTCCAGGGGATCTTTCCAACCTAGGAANGGTGTAGGAGTCATGTGTGTGTGTGTTAGTCTCTCAGTCATGTCATACTCTTTGCAATCCCATGGCCTGTCCATGGAATTCTCCAGGCAAGAATACTGGAGTGGGTTGCCATTCCCTTCTCCAGGGGATCTTTCCAACCTAGGAACTGAATCAGGGTCTCCTTCATTGCAGGTGGATTCTTTACCATCTGAGCCGCCAGGGAGGTCCCAAGGAGGGCTGTAATAGGTACCAGTTCAGTTCAGTTCAGTCGCTCAGTTGTATCTAACTCTTTGCGACCCCATGACCCACAGCATGCTAGGCCTCCCTGTCCATTACCAACTCCTGGAGTCCATCCAAACCCATGTCCATCGAGTCGATGATGCCATCCAACCATCTCATCCTCTGTCGTCCTCTTCTCCTCCTGCCCTCAATCTTTCCCAGCATCAGGGTCTTTTCCAATGAGTCAGCTCTTCACATCAGGTGGCCAAAGTATTGGAGTTTCAGCTTCAGCATCAGTCCTTCCAATGAACACCCAGGACTGATCTTTAGAACGGACTGGTTGGATCTCCTTGCAGTCCAAGGGACTCTCAAGAGTCTTCTCCAACACCACAGTTCAAAAGCATCAATTCTTTGGTGCTCAGCTTTCTTTATAGGTATCATGGTGTCTCAAATTATTTTTGATCTCCTAATCTTTAAATGAGAAGGAACTGNGGACTGGTTGGATCTCCTTGCAGTCCAAGGGACTCTCAAGAGTCTTCTCCAACACCACAGTTCAAAAGCATCAATTCTTTGGTGCTCAGCTTTCTTTATAGGTATCATGGTGTCTCAAATTATTTTTGATCTCCTAATCTTTAAATGAGAAGGAACTGATCCCATTTTTATTTCCCCCAAAGACATAGCCCATCTTGTCAACAGATACTTATTAAATGTATTCTGCAAAGTTGATATCATATTAAAGGCTTCAAAATGTTAATAGCTGAAATATTAATAGTTAATATTTTTGAAATATTTACAAGCATCTGGGACTCAGCTGAGTCCTTTTCATCTATTTTCTTATTTAGTCCTCACTCCAATCCTACGAGATGGTCTCAGTCTCGTTTTACAGGTGTATTAACTGAGGCTTAGAGAGATGAGGTGCAGAGTCAGGACTTCAGATCTGGATTCATCTGATTTCAATGTCCCTGTTCTTTCTAGTACTCTAAGCTGCCAGTCAGACAGAACTTGTGAAGGGCTAACAAGGATGTTGCAGAGAAGGGAAGGTGCCAGCCCTCTTTAATGGATGAGAGGGGCACAATGGCCATGACAGAGACTGGAAAGGCTTTCCTGAGGTTCTGAGAATCCCTGGTTTAGGATCTTCTTGATCTCCCAACTTGGTGGCAGTGGATCAAAGTTCACCTCCTCCCTTCCCTGTCCAGGATGCTGGTTCCAACACCTCTAGATTTAGTACAGTCTGAAAATAACCCTGCCTCTCCATCCAGACCAGCAGTTCAAAGTCAAGAGTACATCACCACCCTGATGACCAGGGCCCCTGGACTGCCTCTCAAAAAGCCTTCTTCCCCAGCAAGATCTGCTTGACAGGCCTTCTCCTTGCTTATTAAGTAATACTCAATTCAACTTTCACTTCATGAGGCTGGCATCTTCCAGAGTCAATTTGAATTTTGCAGCTAAAATGTGGTGCACTTGCAATGCCTTCATCTAAATATAGACTGTCCACTGCATTTCCTGGATCTGCATAGGACCTCATGGTTGGGTGCGGCAAGCTTGGGTGCCCGAAGGAATCCTTCCTTATTAACTCATCCTTGAGTGCCTCAAAGCTGACTGTTTTCCTGGGGTGTGTGGGCAGGGAGGTGGGGGAGTACCTTGTTTAGTTATTGTTTTTAATGGGTACATGAGCTCCAGGGCCTTGAACCATTGATGTGGATCGCGGTGGGTCTGCCAGCCCTGTGAAAGATCAAATCCGTTTAAACACTGTGGGTGACTGCTTTTTGTTCTCGGATCCTGTATGAAATAAACACATTCCAAGGCTGCCACTTGCTTGGCTCCCCTGATGGATGGGATGTTGCATTCTAAGAGGGCAACTTGCTAGCCTGAACTCCGGAAGGATGACACCAAATTAGTTGGAGGGATTTGAAACTTTCAAGCCATCTTATCACCTCTGAGGGGAAGCTGACTTGTCACACAGATGTCTGAAGCTTCCCCAGGCAGTGAGGAGCTATCAGTATAAAAAGTGGTTTCTTTAGCTATGCTGAAACACACTTAGTGGGAGTGCAAATGGCTACATCCTTCCCAGAGGGTAATCTGATAATGTGTCTGAGGTGTTTCACACGAGTCTACCTTTGGATGCTAACCATTCAAAGTGAATTTTATCCTAAGGCAATCCTGAAGAGCAAGTGTACAAAAGACATTAAAGGAAAAATACATGTATAAGAAAATCTGTCACAGCTAAAAACTCAAAGCAATCATACATCAAGAGGGGATGGATTATCAAACATACAAAAAGGCGTGTAACGTCATTCACAGAAATTTCACCTATCAAGTTGGCAAGATCAAAAAGTTTGACAGCAAACTTTTTGGGAATGAGTGGTCACTCTCAAATGTCAGTCAAGGAAATACAAATGAAGAACAATTTGAAAATATTTATAAAAAATTAAAAATTTCCTCAGACCAGAATTTTAATCATATAATGTGGGAAACAGTGAAGTGTGTATAGGAATATTCACTACAGTGCTGTTTGTAATATTAAAAGAGTTGAAACAACCTAAATGTTCTTCTATCGAAGTCTGTTTGGGAAAAAAGGAATACTATGAAGTTAACAAAAAGAATGAAGTTGCTCCGTTTGTCTTGAAGTGGAAACATCTCCAAGATGCACTATTTAGCGAAAAAGCGAAGTGCAGAACAGCATGTTATTTCTATTAAAGAGAGCATATACATATATTTTTATATGCGTAGAATATTTCTGAAAGGATGTGCAAGAAACTGGTAATAATAGTTGCCTCCAGGGAGGAAAATTAGATAGGAAAGAACCAAGGAAGTGAGCGGGACATGCTTTGCATTCTACACTTGGGCCTTTGAATGTGATACCTTGTGTGTGTCTTACCTATTAAGATAAATCTGACCACTGTTGTCATAAGTGGGTTGGTTAATCACATTATGGTACTTCCTAGATGGTGCTAGTGGGAAAGTATCTGCCTACCAATGCAGGAGATACAAGAGACATGAGTTCCATCCCTGCGTTGGGAAGATCCCCTGGAGAAAATGGCAACCTACTCCAGTATTCTTGCCTGGAAAATCCCATGGACAGAGAAGCCTGGCAGGTTACAGTCCATGGAGCCAAGAGGAATTAGACATGACTGCGCGACTAAACACACACACTTTCCATTATGGATTGCAATACATCCTTAAAAAGATGTGAAATATAAATTAAAAACTGAAATGGTTCAGATTTATTGAAATGGTAAGAAGTCCATACTTTAGTGATAAAAGCACTATGTGGCCCTATTTGTGTATATACACACAGGCATACATGTGAAATAATGTGAGATATGAAGTAACACAGAGGCGTATAAAAAGTTAAAATCTCCTCCTCACTTCATGATACTCCTGAAGGTGACTACGTTAATAGTTTTAAAAAATAAGATTATATATAATCCTGTGAATTATCATTTGCACTTCAATATCATGAACAACCCTCCTGCATGATAAATCTAACCTACTCATATTAACAACTTTACATTTTAATATATTTTAAATTCCTTAGATAGTAAAATTTTGAACATAATCAGGTTAAACCTAAAATACCAAATATTTCTTGCTCTAGTGATTCCATTTCTTGGAATTTATCCTGAGTATGTGGGCACAGACACAGACAAGAGTCCTCATTGCAGTACTGTTCTTAGTATGAGAAAAACAAAATTAACCTAATGTCAATGAACGGGGAAAATGTTAAATAAAGTAGGATACTCCATAAATGGATTACACAGCCATGAAAAGGAAAACAGTAACTACAGAATTCTGACAGAGAACTGTGCCCAAGATATGCTATTGAGAGTAAAATGTAACCTCTGCTATTTTGTTTATAAAATGATACCGTTTGTAAAAATACACAGGGTGCATACACACATTCCACACACATACAACTCAGATATTTACACATACACACGTATGTATGTGGATGCTTACAAATAAATAGACTATTTCTGGAACTATATGCAATCTGGTAACAATGTTTGCTCCTGGAGAAACAGACTGAAGGTGCTGGATAGAGGGGGACCTAGGGTCTGGTGTGGTTAGAATAATTTTTCTATTTTTTTCTTCTTTCTGTTTTAAATAAAAGTCTATGTGCTATTATAGACTTTTTTTTTTTTTTTAAATTATGGTGCTTAAATAAAGAAACGAGGTTTAAGAGTTGCTACGAGTAAATATGCCAGATAGTTATAAAGCACAAAGGTGTACAAGTTCCCTGTGGTCCCAAGACTATATAATTTGAAAGAACACAGTATAGAAAACCTCATGTCCTGAAGCACATCTTTATAATGTCATAAGACAGGGTCCTTGTTGTGGGGTTAGGGAGTTTCTGAATTAGGGTAGGAAAAATGACCGCTCTCTCTCTCTCTTTTTTTAAATTAATCTTTGGTTGAGAGTTAGCATTTTCTTCAGCAGGAAGGCAGGCAACCAGCCACAGAAGAATTAGCAGGGTTTGTCACCCATAGACATCAGATTTATGATGTTATATTACATTTGTTGCAGATATCTTGACATATTCCCACTTGTCACTGCCTCAAATTACAGTAGTTATTTATTTGACTTGCTGCTAGGTCTTGTTTATTTAATATGTTAATAAAGAAGAACATTGTTTTACTCCACAATAAATTTGTTTTTCAACATTATAATAGCTATTTCAACATGATTGATTTTCTTTGAAATCCTGTGTATCTTATTTTATGTATCTATTGTGAGAAGGGGCTTCACCAGATTGCCAAAGGGGTCCATGGAACAAAAAAGCCCAAGAGCCCCTGTTTAAGATAAATTCTGAAGAGTTGGGGACAAGGAGCCGCAAATGACTCTCTGAGGGTGTACCTGGGAGCGGGTACCACCTTCTCAAGATGCCAGGGGGTGATTGATGGCCTGAATATAGAAATCAGAGATGCAATTTTTTTTGTTTGTTCTAGTTGGTGGCACCCCGTCCTCCCCCGCCAGCTGCCTCTCTGGATCTCTGCCCGGCCCTGTGCTGGTGGTGTGAGCCCTGGGGCCCATGCTTGCAAATGACAGTGAGCCCGGCTTGCCCTTGGTCCTATTTTAACCTCCTTCTGGGGCATGGCCAGGGTGCTGAGCTCAGCCCCTAAGCGATGCATGTTAGCTTGGCAGGAAACTCTGTCTTAAAGAGGAATTTTAAAAAGTATGCTAAGCCAAGCCCCAAATGCATCCCAGCTTCAGGGGAACAAGACACTGTGGGCAGATACCCCTGGAAAAAATTAAACGGGGCTCTGAAAGGAATGGTCCGCTTGCCTGTGTTAGGACATTCTGTTTCTGAACGTTTCAGTGTGAACTGTTCATTGGCGTGACTTTTATAGTGCACTTTGTGAGCTCACACTGCAGAGGGGCACTTGAGTGCTCCGAGGGGGCTCACGTGTCCTGCCCCTGGGCGTGGTCATGAGTGTGTTGTTGACAGAATTCTAAGAACACAAGCCTGCCAGTGAGGACGGTACCCTGAGCTGACCTATGCTCCCTTGTCCCAGGACCGGCATGAAGGATGGCTGGAGATGCCCCACCCCACTGCCATTCCAGCCTGCTAAGTCCCTAAGACATAGCTCGCTTTTCTTTTCCTCCCTCAAATATCATTTTGGCCCACCTTATTTCTGTCACCTCTCTTTAGGAGACATTCATCATTCAGATAACAACATTTGCCTGATGCTGAAATGGATGCACTCATGAAGTATTTAGGGTCAGACAGCCATGGATTCAGATTCCAGCTCAGTGACTCAATTGTGCACGCATGGTAAACTCACTGATGAAGACAAACATTTACAACCAACTTTTACATTAATCCGTTTCCCACAAAAACACACACATGAAGTTGTGTCTTTCCTCCTTAAATTCATGCCCAGTTCATTCTCTCATTATTAATCTTTCTCTGTACTGCTGAGGCCTGGGGGCCATACTCCTTTCACCCCCATCTCAGGGTTCTCAGGGAAATTAAGGCACCCTTGGCTGTTCTACTGTAAACAGTGTTACTCCCGGAGTTAAAATATCAAGGCATTTTATCATTCAAACTAAGGCACTTTTAAAAATAAGAGAGGGTTATAGTAATCATCAGAGCCCTCGGTAAGTGGAGACTGGCCCAGGCAAAGTGGGATGTCTGGTCACCCCATTATGGAGCAACGTTATGTCACCCACAAACAGGCTCAGTGTATCTTTAGCATGTTAGCAGAGCTGCTGGGCACCTTCACTTTCTTAGGAGATGCTTGGGTTTGATCCCTGGGTTGGGAGGATCCTCTGGAGAAGGGAAAGACTACCCACTCCAGTATTCTGGCCTGGAGCATTCCGAGGACTGTATAGTCCATGGGGTCGCAAAGAGTCGGACATGACTGAGAGACTTTCACTTTCACTTTGATGTTAAAGAAATCAAAGTAGACTTCCTGGGATAAATTAGAATCTTGGCCTTCTTCCCATTTATTTTAGGGCTGTGTGTGTGTGTGTGTGTGTATGTGTGTGCCTGAGGCAGAATTTAGACTTTACGTTTGGAAGTAGGGGTAGCATTCACTTCTCAGTATCTCGGACCTTTCTAAAGGTCTTAATTGGGCCCTGATGGAGAGTCACCAGAATCATGCCCTCCTCTCCCACTTCTGTGGTGATCAGCTCTGACCACAGCCCTCCCAGAGGTGAGAGGGAGGTGACAAGGGCTGAGAAGGCCAGAGAAAATGGGGGCTGACTGGCAACAGACAGGTCTCCCAGAGGCAGTGGAATGGCAACCTTTCATAAAGGATTAAGATGTTGTCTAATTTTCAAGCTCATACCTTGTGTCTGGTCTGGTCTTCACCTATCTCATCTTTCTTCATTGGCCCCATAGGCAGACCCATACTGACATTTTGGTTTCACGAAAGCAGTCAAGGCAGTTTCCTTTCAATGCGCTTGTGGTGGTCTCAAGGAATGGGACAAGTCAGCTAACCTCTAAATCCGTTTCCTC
This sequence comes from Oreotragus oreotragus, assembly GCA_006410675.1. Classification (NCBI taxonomy): domain Eukaryota; kingdom Metazoa; phylum Chordata; class Mammalia; order Artiodactyla; family Bovidae; genus Oreotragus; species Oreotragus oreotragus. Next base: position 48,759 of record SJYX01012123.1, read on the forward strand.
AGTTGTAAAGTGAGCGGAACATTAATACCTATCTGATAGGTTGTCGGCAGGTTCAAATAGTAGGTGAAGTCTGGTGCATACTGTACGAATCATAGCTGCAGTTGCTGTTCTTACTGGGAGTCTAGCAAGTACATGTCTCTGGGCCTGAAGGACAGGAAGATGAGTGAAACCTGGACCCTTTCCTCCAGAGGTTTGTGGTCTGGTAACACTGCTGAAGATGTACCTGTCAGTCCTGATTCCCGTGAACAAACGTGACAAGCACCATACACAAGGTATAAAGGCAACCATCACTAGCTGGGAAAGAGGTGGGGGCCAGGAAAGATTCCTAAGAGAGGTGTCCACAAAATCAGGGGTCTACAGGTGGGCAGGATGTGGATATTCAAGGGTACAGGAAGAGCATTCCTGTCAGAGGGGATAGTATGAAGAAACACATAGGGGGAGGAAAATACAGGGTGTACTTGGGGAAACGACAAACGATTTGAATCACAGCACTCACCTAGCACTTGTATTATGCAAGATGGAAAGATGTGGTCCCTGCTTACAAGAAGTTCTCGTGTAAGTCGCGAGGTTGCTAGAGGGAGCATTGCTGCAGTGTTTGGTGTGGACCATGGGCACTTCCTTACCCTCAGGGCCCTCCAAAGCCCCAGGAAGGATCCCAGTGTGTCTCCTCCAGGTTGAACTATTTTGTAAAGTTCTCATGAGTAAGATCTATTACCTGCAACATGTTAGGACCACTGTCTATTTCCACTCCAACTTCCCTGTGCTGTATTTCCCTTCATGTGCATGTTAGTATAGGGGTCATGGACATTTTGGGGAACTAGCTAAGAGTTAAAGATATGTTTCACTTGGGTTCTTTTGAAAATACATATGTGGTGTGCAGTATTTTCTTTTTGTATGGCTAGGTTATCACTAGTCAGGATTCCTGCAAAGTGGAAAACCAGATTTTAGAAATATTCTCTTGTCCTTGATGCCAGCTTTTGTGACTTCAAGAGGTAGGACCAGAGGCTGATTCAAGGTAGGAGAAAGTCCTAAGGTAGGAGAAAGTCCTGTGGTGCATGTGGTCTCAACCACACTTATGTGGTGCAGAGGTGAATCCAGCTCTGAAATACAGCCAGAAATTAGGCTGTGAAAAGTGTTCTAAATTTTATGTGTTTAACCCCAAAGCCCAAATTTGATAAAAGCCTTAAAGGGTATATGGCATCACTCATGTGTTGAGAAGCTGAAAAAAGTCTAAAGCACTCATAATAAAAGAGAAATTGTGAGTTAGCTTGCTAGGGGAAAGACCCAATTATTTTTATATTCTTTATGTTCTCAACAGGATATGATGCCTCTTGGTGGCTGAATAATAGGCAGCCACTTGCCTTGCCTTTCCACTTTCTCAGAATAGACTCTGCTTTCCCTAGGGCCTCTTTGAGCTTCCAAAAATCAGGGCTTAGAGTCCCACATCTAGGATCCCCCTGATGATGAACGCTTTCAGTCTTATCTTATTGCCTAGATGTGAATTCAGGTTCTGGCACTAATCAGCTGGGTGAAAAAAGTGAAAAAGTTAGAAATGTTAGTTGTTCAGTTATGTCCGACTCTTGTGACCCCATGGGCTACAGCCCACCAGGCTCCTCTGTCCATGGGCTTCTCCAAGCAAGAATACTGGAGTGGGTAGCCATTTCCTTCTCCAGGGGATCTTCGCAACCCAGGGTTCGAACCCAAGTCTCCTGCATTGCAGACAGATTCATTCCCGTCTGAGCCACCAGGGAAACCTCAATTAGCTGGGTAGCTTGAGGCAAATCACTCAATCTCTCTGAACTCCAGTTTCCTCACTTGTAAAATTAAGGCAACAGTGGTATCCACTTGGTAAGTCTCTGGAGAGGAGTGAAAGAGAGAATGCAGGGAAAGCACCCTTCTTGCGGTGTAAGCCAGGCACACGGCAAGATGTAATAAATGGAGCTATTAGTATTATTATTAGCAGACATGGTTAGGGAGCACAGTGACTGCAGAAACATCCTGCAGATGTGGGAGAAAGCAATTTCCCAGTGTGGCCTGACGGCCATCCGTTATTTTTATGAGCCACACACACTCAGGTAAAGGCACCGCCTGCATTACAGATCTTACGAGGGCCATCTGTGATGGCACTGCAGCTACACACACACCCGCTGGCATTTCTGTGCTCTGTTTCATCCCAGCAGTACTGGGTGCTTCCACAAATGGCCCCTAAACTATCATATCTGACAATCATGACCCTACACACATCATCCTTCCCCGTCCCCAACCCCTGCCCCAGGCCTCTGACTCTGAGAGCAAAGCTGAGGCTAATTTGTTTATCCATCACTGAGAGGATAAATCCTCCTCCTCCTTTCTTCCACAGATATTTTTCATGTCTAATCATCACGGTGTCTTCCATGATTCTAAGACTTTAGGAAACTCACAGAGAAATTAAAAAAAAATTTTTGGTGGGGACAAACATAGGGTTACCAACTTTTTATCTTGTCAAGTAAACACTGCATACACACACACACACACACACACACACACACACACACACACACACACACTGACTATCATCACCACTTATTACCATCATTCCATTAAAGAAATGTTACTTCAGTTCCCAAAATAGGACATAGTCTTTAGAATAAAAGAACAGTCATTTATATTGAGTACATTTGGAAAAACACAGAATTTTCCTAACTTTTTTTTCTTCATTTTTGTCATGAGCCAGTACAAATTTTATCACTCATGGGCACTAGAACTCAGACAAATGTCTGGAAGTGCTGTAGAAATAGCAAGAATAATATAACAAATGTTTACTGAGTGCCAAATATGGAGTCCGAGAGACTCCATTTACTAGCTGTGCGACCTTGGGAGATCTAATGAACCTCTCTGAACTCTAGACACAGGGTGATGATACTGGCTCTGCAGAGGGGCTGAGAGAATTATAAGCTGTACAGAATATTCAGTGTTGAGCAGTGTACCTGGTACACTGGAGACCTGCTTCCACAGTGCTCATTCAACTCGCCTTCTCCAGGGAGGCTCTAGCTTGAAGAATTCACCTTCCCTCCAATCTTCTGCCATATGGACTGGCCAGAAGGACTGGGCAGGACTGAGATGCTTCTGGCTACACTGGGCGAAGTTTAACCAAACCCTCTTGGCTCCCCATGGAGTGTTCATTCCAGGTACCAGGCATGGGGGGAGGGCNCTGTCTATTTCCACTCCAACTTCCCTGTGCTGTATTTCCCTTCATGTGCATGTTAGTATAGGGGTCATGGACATTTTGGGGAACTAGCTAAGAGTTAAAGATATGTTTCACTTGGGTTCTTTTGAAAATACATATGTGGTGTGCAGTATTTTCTTTTTGTATGGCTAGGTTATCACTAGTCAGGATTCCTGCAAAGTGGAAAACCAGATTTTAGAAATATTATCTTGTCCTTGATGCCAGCTTTTGTGACTTCAAGAGGTAGGACCAGAGGCTGATTCAAGGTAGGAGAAAGTCCTAAGGTAGGAGAAAGTCCTGTGGTGCATGTGGTCTCAACCACACTTATGTGGTGCAGAGGTGAATCCAGCTCTGAAATACAGCCAGAAATTAGGCTGTGAAAAGTGTTCTAAATTTTATGTGTTTAACCCCAAAGCCCAAATTTGATAAAAGCCTTAAAGGGTATATGGCATCACTCATGTGTTGAGAAGCTGAAAAAAGTCTAAAGCACTCATAATAAAAGAGAAATTGTGAGTTAGCTTGCTAGGGGAAAGACCCAATTATTTTTATATTCTTTATGTTCTCAACAGGATATGATGCCTCTTGGTGGCTGAATAATAGGCAGCCACTTGCCTTGCCTTTCCACTTTCTCAGAATAGACTCTGCTTTCCCTAGGGCCTCTTTGAGCTTCCAAAAATCAGGGCTTAGAGTCCCACATCTAGGATCCCCCTGATGATGAACGCTTTCAGTCTTATCTTATTGCCTAGATGTGAATTCAGGTTCTGGCACTAATCAGCTGGGTGAAAAAAGTGAAAAAGTTAGAAATGTTAGTTGTTCAGTTATGTCCGACTCTTGTGACCCCATGGGCTACAGCCCACCAGGCTCCTCTGTCCATGGGCTTCTCCAAGCAAGAATACTGGAGTGGGTAGCCATTTCCTTCTCCAGGGGATCTTCGCAACCCAGGGTTCGAACCCAAGTCTCCTGCATTGCAGACAGATTCATTCCCGTCTGAGCCACCAGGGAAACCTCAATTAGCTGGGTAGCTTGAGGCAAATCACTCAATCTCTCTGAACTCCAGTTTCCTCACTTGTAAAATTAAGGCAACAGTGGTATCCACTTGGTAAGTCTCTGGAGAGGAGTGAAAGAGAGAATGCAGGGAAAGCACCCTTCTTGCGGTGTAAGCCAGGCACACGGCAAGATGTAATAAATGGAGCTATTAGTATTATTATTAGCAGACATGGTTAGGGAGCACAGTGACTGCAGAAACATCCTGCAGATGTGGGAGAAAGCAATTTCCCAGTGTGGCCTGACGGCCATCCGTTATTTTTATGAGCCACACACACTCAGGTAAAGGCACCGCCTGCATTACAGATCTTACAAGGGCCATCTGTGATGGCACTGCAGCTACACACACACCCGCTGGCATTTCTGTGCTCTGTTTCATCCCAGCAGTACTGGGTGCTTCCACAAATGGCCCCTAAACTATCATATCTGACAATCATGACCCTACACACATCATCCTTCCCCGTCCCCAACCCCTGCCCCAGGCCTCTGACTCTGAGAGCAAAGCTGAGGCTAATTTGTTTATCCATCACTGAGAGGATAAATCCTCCTCCTCCTTTCTTCCACAAATATTTTTCATGTCTAATCATCACGGTGTCTTCCATGATTCTAAGACTTTAGGAAACTCACAGAGAAATTAAAAAAAAATTTTTGGTGGGGACAAACATAGGGTTACCAACTTTTTATCTTATCAAGTAAACACTGCATACACACACACACACACACACACACACACACACACACTGACTATCATCACCACTTATTACCATCATTCCATTAAAGAAATGTTACTTCAGTTCCCAAAATAGGACATAGTCTTTAGAATAAAAGAACAGTCATTTATATTGAGTACATTTGGAAAAACACAGAATTTTCCTAACTTTTTTTTCTCATTTTTGTCATGAGCCAGTACAAATTTTATCACTCATGGGCACTAGAACTCAGACAAATGTCTGGAAGTACTGTAGAAATAGCAAGAATAATATAACAAATGTTTACTGAGTGCCAAATATGGAGTCCGAGAGACTCCATTTACTAGCTGTGCGACCTTGGGAGATCTAATGAACCTCTCTGAACTCTAGACACAGGGTGATGATACTGGCTCTGCAGAGGGGCGGAGAGAATTATAAGCTGTACAGAATATTCAGTGTTGAGCAGTGTACCTGGTACACTGGAGACCTGCTTCCACAGTGCTCATTCAACTCGCCTTCTCCAGGGAGGCTCTAGCTTGAAGAATTCACCTTCCCTCCAATCTTCTGCCATATGGACTGGCCAGAAGGACTGGGCAGGACTGAGATGCTTCTGGCTACACTGGGCGAAGTTTAACCAAACCCTCTTGGCTCCCCATGGAGTGTTCATTCCAGGTACCAGGCATGGGGGGAGGGCGGGACTGGTGCTGTGCTGGTGACATAATTGCCTGTGGGAACTGGTTAAAAGTTGAAACTCATGGTCCCATATGACAGAGTCTGATACAAAGGGTCTGTAAGGGGAATTCCAACAGTCTATGCGATTGAAAGCAGTTCCCTGCCAGATGTTTCTACTGAGCATGTGGGTTTGCTGATGGGTGCTGACTTTTGTGTTGGGACATTTTGTCTACTCAACTCATAAGTGTTAATTGCTCAGTTGTTTCTGACTCTTTGGAAACTGATGGACTGTGGCCTGCCAGGCTCCTCTGTGCGTGGAATTCTCCAGGCAAGAATACGGGAGTGGGTAGCCATTCCCTTCTCCAGGGGATCTTCCCAACCCAGGGGCTGAACCCTAGTCTCCTGCATTACAGACAGCTTCTTTACTGTCTGAGCCACCAGGGAGGCCCCTAGTCAACTCAGAAGAGTGTCTGGCATAGCATGGTGTCTTGTGAGCCCTGATAAATGGGGTCTGAGGAGAGCCTGGGAGGAATCTTCTTGGTTGTGTTTCACCTAGTAACCTCAAGGATATTCCAGATATATCTCTTGCTCTCCTGTATCATAACCAATCCATCCCCAAGTCTCGGAACCATCTTCCTTCCACCTTCACTGCCACCAGCCTAGTCTAAATTGCCATTAGCTCTCAAGGGGGGTTATGTTCTAACTGCTTCATCTCTGCTCTGTGCCCCATATGGCTGCTTGAGTCGTCTTTTAAACACATAATTCATACTGTATGCCTTGTTGGCTTCAGATCCTTCAGTAGTGGCTGGTGCAATTTATCATAAAACCTAAAATCCTTAATGTGGCTTAAAAGCCCTGGCATGGCCTGGCCTCTGCCCACACCTCCAGCCTTGACTCGTACCTGCGGGCCCTCTGTTCTCAGGCTCTGTTGGTTCCTTGCCAGCTCCGGCCTCAGGACTTTTAGGTGTGCCCTTCCTTCTGACTGGAGCTCGCTTCTTCTCCCTGCTCTGTCACTGAATTAACTCTTCCAGACTGTTCAGGGTTCTGCTTAAATGCCACTCAGGAAGCCCTGTGATATACTGATGCCTGGTGTATACTTCTAATAGCAGCACACTCCTTTTCTTCAAACCGTTTATGTTTATTTGCATGTGGGTATTTTTCAGATTACCTGTGTTCCCCACTAGAACTAAATTCTATGAGAACATGGAATAGCTGCTTTGCTCACCACTGGATCTCCAGCACAACGCCTGGACCTGGTAGGCTTCCAATAAATATACAATTATTCAGTGAATGAATGAATGCCTGATAAAGATGTGGAACCAGGTTTCCAGATGAAGGTCAAGATCTCACTTTTTCTTCCTGGTTGGGATGACTAGATGCCCCGCGTAGAGAGACCCATATCCTACACAGTACAGGAGGTAAGAGAAGGCCTAGCCTTGGACTAGAATGTGGATGATCTTCTCTAATACTTTATGAGTCAATCTTTTTAAGGGGTGACAAGGGAATAGAAGGTTTTGTAACAGGGTTTCGTAACAGAACTAGAATAATCAGCTTTTGACAAGGTGGCTCTGGGGTTCCTGGAGAACATTAGCTATGAGAGCAGGTTGGGACCAGAAGGCAAAAAGATCAGACATCGCCTTTGGGCACTGGGCCGAGTAAGCACCTGTTCTGACAGACACGGATTCAAGTTTTGTCTCTGTAACAGAACTAGAATAATCAGCTTTTGACAAGGTGGCTCTGGGGTTCCTGGAGAACATTAGCTATGAGAGCAGGTTGGGACCAGAAGGCAAAAAGATCAGACATCGCCTTTGGGCACTGGGCCGAGTAAGTACCTGTTCTGACAGACACGGATTCAAGTTTTGTCTCCATCATTTACTTGCTGTGTGAATTTGGGCAAGAAGTCTAACCACTCCGAGCTTTAGTATCTTCTGTCCAGAAGGAGCTACCCTGTCAGGGTAGCTGAGAGGATTAGTGGGATAATATTTGTAGAGGGTCTAGCAGAATCCTGGTACATAGTATGTGCTCTAATATGACTTCACTGGGCTATGAGCCTCCTGCAGGCAGGGGCCATGTTTGCTTTGGCACAAGAACCCAGGGATTAGTACAGTGTCTGGTACATAGTAGGTGCTTTAGGAAGTCTTCATTAATGATTTCAGAGGTGGCTGAATATATTTTCCTTCAGTAAGATTTCCCTTTTCTAGGAAGGCTTGAATGCATATAAGTTGCTTCTCTGGTGTCTGACTCTGCAACCCCATGGACTGTAGCCTACCAGGCTCCTCCATCCATGGGATTCTCCAGGCAAGAAGTGGAATGGGTTGCCATGCCCTTCTCCAGGGGATCTTCCTGACCCAGGGATCAAACCCATGTCTCTTGTTTCCTGCACTGGCAGTTGGTTTCTTTACCACTGGTTTCTTTGCTACCTGGGAAGCCTCTAGGAAGGATTCCCTGTGTGTAAAATTTCCCCGCACTCAAATCCAGTTACTTTCCTTGTGAGCAACTCAAATCTCTGTGTTTTGAAACCTCAGAACCAGACATTTCTTGTGTTTGTGGGGGTGGCTCCGTTCTGAGTCATCCCTGAGACCCCCACCCTCCCTTATGCTCCTGTGGGAGGTGGAAATTCATCAGGCCTGATCTGAATGAGAGGACTGGAGAAACAAATCAATGGACAGAAGGATTCCGATTTGGTTCCAGTACTACAGAGAGCACAACTGTTTCTTTGAAATTGACCTTCATTTATTTGGAGGGAAAAGCAGTTAGTTCAATAATGGCTTCCTGGTGCCTTTCAGCATTTTAAAAGACGGAAGAAAGATTTGGAGCGAGGCAAGGTTCCAGTGTTTTCTAAACAACACACTAAGCTCAGCTACCAGTTGGCTGCCCAGCGCTTCCTGCTACCCACCCCCACTCCCATCTTAAACCCCTCCCCCACCCTCCCCAGTGCAAGGCACATCCCTCAATAGCCCAGGCACTTCTTGAACCCTGACCACCCCAGGCGGGTGGGAGTTGGCCTTCATTATAATGCCAGGCAGCTGAAGACTGCTTGGACATCTTGCACATGGCCCATCAAGTAGAAATGCTGCTATATTATATTCCAATTATTTCCTGTCCCTCCGTGGCCTGATTCCAGGGGCTGAATAAAGGCGTTCTTGTTTGGTGGATCCATCCCTGCTCCTGAGTAAGTGAGAGCTGGTCCCTGGCCCAACTCTGTTGAAGCCACAGGGAAAGGGTGGGGAGGAGATAGGGAGGGTGTTACAGGTGGGGAGGGCTGCACAGGAGATAGGAGGCCTGTCTCTGCAGGCAGCCCAACCATGCTCTCCAAAATAAAAACAAGGGAGGAAAGAAAACAAATGGAACCCCTAACCAGGACCCTGTAGGGGGCAAAGCTATTTCCTTCCCAGGAGGAATCCCAGCCCTCCTCTCCCACGGAGAAGAAAAACACAGAGACAGAAATCTGGTGCCGCCCAGGCACCTGGCTGTCTATCACCGCTGGAAGTTTACTCCTACCTGGCCTTCTCTGTTTGGCAGCCGCTGTCTCCCCCTAGATTTGCTTTCTCCTCTTCAGGGTGAAAAGCCTTTCATGGAAAATTTAGAATTTGGAATCTGCTTCAGATTCCAAAGGAATTATTGTTCTACATCATGTTACTTTTATTTGCGTGTTATCTGAACTCAGAGCAAGCAGAAGTCCATCTCTCCATTTTGCTCAGATGCTCTTTCTAAATTGGTAAGAACATGTTAATCAAATACCTTCTCTGTTTGAAACTCTTGAGTAACTTTTGAAGTCCATCCCAAACTCAATGCCTGGAGTCCATATTCCTTACCCTCTAGGGGCTGGAGGTCCTCGGGAGAAGCGTGTGGATGGAGTCTGCCCAGGGACAGCACATTGGGAGACAGTGTTCAAGTCAAGCAGAAGAGAAACAAGCTCTGATAAATCTCTGGGTGGCAAGAATGTGTCACTTTCTGTGGCATGGAAGCCAAGGATCTGAGTTGTTAGGAAGATAAGATCTCAGAAACGGATGGACAGAAAGAGGGCAGAAGTTGAAAGAGTATAAAGGGAGAGAAAACTGAGGGTGGGAGTGAAGAGTGGGGTGCAGACAGCAGCCACATTGCCCTGCACCAGAGTGTGGGTGGGCAAGTGCTAACCTGTGCAGTGTTTAAAAACCTCAGTGTCCAGGAGGCTGGTGGCTAAAGGGAACTGAGAGATCCCCGGGCTGGTGCTTCTCAAAGCTTGGTGGTGGGCTGGTTAAGCATGTGATTCCTGGGGTTTACTGAATTAGCTTCTCTATGTGTTAGGCCTTAGAAGCTGAATTTTTATTAAGATCCACAAATGATTCTGATCTTTATTAAAGTTTGAGAACCCTTGATTTAGTCCAGCCCTTGGTGTTCCATGGAAGTGAGATCTGAAGCCCAGACAGTAAAGCAACACACTTGGGGTCACAGAACTAATTGATAGCAAAGCTCACGTACAAACTCTATTGCTCCTGACACTCAGAGCAGTGCTCTTTCCATTCGAACATGTTGGCAGCCTTTTCACTTGTTTCCCTTACCCCTAAAGTGAAAGTCTGCAACTGTGATTCATTCCTGTATCTTTCTGGGACCTTGTCTTTCCTGAGGATGCTCTGGTCACAGCCTCTGTCAGTTGAGGATCAGGGGAAGAAGGAAGAAAGGACAAGATCTAGTCAATAGTTCCCTTCTGAGCCTTTAATAACAGGTATAGGATTATACCTATCATCGAGCATTTGCTGTGTACCAAACACTGTATTAAGTCCTTTCCATGCACTAGCGCAAACCCCATGGAGCAAACAGTAATTAGCCCTACTTTACAGATGAAGAAACTGAGGCTCACAGAACAGTCATCATTTGCCCAAGGTCACATGGCTAATTAGTAGCCAAATCACCCTGTGTGACCATGACATTTGTATGGTCCAGTGCAGTGTGAACTGTCATGCACTTTAACTGGACAGGCCTGCAAAAGGGCCCTGAGACCTCCGGAAAGAAAAGAATGCTGGGCAGTGGGATGTGACCGCTACTGTGTATAGAGCTATGAACCCTCTCTGCTCAACACAATGAAAGTATTTCTGAAAGGCACTAGCTCAAAAGCTAGCCTTAGAAATTACAATATGAGAGTAGGTTAAGCAGCTTTTTTTCTTTGTCATTCCTAAACGGAAACTCCTGACATCTGCTTGCCCTCCTTCTATTTGGCTCTTTCTTTTGGAAGCAGTGTGTCTTTAGGATTTTCGTGACTTGAGGGATTGGTTATGTTCGGTTCCAACTGAGCCCCTGGTGTGACTGCAGCATTAGTGGTCCATGGCACGTAGCAGCCGTGGCCTCTTCTGATATCATAGCACATGACTGCCATGATCACCTCCCTCCATTCATTTTCTGGAGCATCCCCCAGGGACAGGAAAAGAAACTAAAGCAGATCGCTGCCTCAGAGAAGGGACAAGTGTTTCCTGAGCTATGTGGACAGGATGGCACAGTATCCTCTTCTAGGTTCACCTCCTAACCATACCTCGGCTTCATCCTTAGAGGAAGTCAGGTAGCGTTCTGAACAACTCACTTAGTAGGACTCCCCAGTCAAATGAAGATGGGCACATGGTTATAGGATAGAAGGGCTCAGTTTCATACTAGCAGGATTTGGTGTCTAGCAGCTGAAGGTGAGGGGCAACTACAATTTAATTCTGGGCACTCCATCAATCACCAGAGTTTGGGACATTTGGGAATATTTTTGGATGACCCATTGACCATCATCCTTCTCTTTCAAATCTCAAAGCTTTAGATTAAGGTTGGTTGGGGGTGTGAGGCATAAAATGCTCTTATCAACTCATAATGAAGGGAGTATGTGGAGGTGAGAGGAAGTGGTAAGGGATGGGGGCAGAACGCAGCCTCTGCAAAGCTTTAGAGGACCGTGGGTCTCTGCAAAAGCCCTGGAAATGCTGAATGAAAACTGCCTTCCCGTGTCCGAGCTGCCTCTCTGCTTCCCAAATGCCGTGTCTGCAGTAACTACAAACTATTTTGTATGCTGCATTAGTGACAGACACTGCCTTAGCCGACAGACACATCATTACAACTGAAATAATGCTGGTATGATGTTTAAGTCCAGTGTCCTTTTTAATTATTAAACCAAGGCTGTTGAATGAGTCATTCCACATACCAGATTTTCCTCCCATGGTTCTATTTCGAGTAACTCGTACCTCCCCTTAGTGTGTTCTGCTAACACCTGAGTTGGTTCTTAGCCAGCTACCCAATCTGCAAAGCCTTTGCAGAACAAACAATATTCCCCAGCTTCCAAACACACACAAACTGCATAAAAAAACCAAAACCCATGAAAACTTTATAGTAAGCTCATCAGTAACCCCCAAAGCTGAGGATGCCCAGTTCCCCTCGGCCAGTCCCCAACTTACCAAGTGGTAGAGCGATGAAGAAGGGTAACCAACACAAGATGAACATGCCGACCACAATGCCCAAGGTCTTGGCTGCTTTCTTTTCCCGGGAGAACTTAAAAAGTTTGACAGCTATGGAACTCCTGGGGTTATGGCCCTTGGCCTTGGTACTGCTGAGGGTATCCTCGTGAAAGTTCTTGGAGTGGATCCTCAAGGTCAGCTCCTTGGAGTTGGACATCTCCTTCATGACTCCAGCCTCCAGGTTCTTGGTGGTCCTCTTGGCAACGATGTATACGCGGCAGTACATGACCAGAATGACCGCCAGAGGGATGTAGAAGGAGCCCAGGGAGGAGAAGAGGGCATAGAAGGGTTCTTCAGTGACCCCACATTCTCTGTCATCGTTGGGTGCCGGCTCCTTCCACCCAAGAAGAGGCCCAATAGAGATGACTGTGGACAAGACCCAGACACCAAGGAGCGCCGAGATGGCCTTCCTCCTGGTGACCAGTGATGGGTACTGCAGAGAGTAGCGCACCCCAATGTAGCGGTCGATGGAGATGGCACACAGGCTCAGAATGGAGGCTGTGCAGCACAGGACATCCACGGCGGCCCAGATGTCGCAGAAGATCCGGCCCAGCACCCAGTAGCCGAGCACCTCCAGGGCGGCAGAGAAGGGCAGAACGGTGAAGCTTAGCAGCAAGTCGGCAACGGCCAGGTTGACGATGAAGTAGTTGGTGGGCGTCCGCAGGTGACGGTTGCAGGCCACAGACAAGATGACGAGGATGTTGCCCACGATGGCAAAGAGGATGAAGGCGCCCAGCACCAGGCCCACGGAGATGGCCCTGGTGATGTCCAGCTGAGGCAGTGTAGAGTTGGTCGCGGTCTGGTTGGGGCCAGTGAAGTTGGCATTTTTCAACTCTCCCCAGTGGGCAGGTGCTGATGTGTTGTGGCCGGGGTCCAGGTCGGGATTCATTTTAGAGTCTGCCCTCCATAGCCAGCGGGGTGACAGGGCTCAGAAGGCTGCGGGGAAGGCTCTTCAGCTGCCCTGAAACTTTGCTTCCCCCGTGGTCTTCTTCCCAGAGGCGCCCTCCCGGCGAGAAGTCATCTCCCCCGGGCAGCCCAGCCCGGCAGCACGTCTCCTGCCTGCACCGAGCCGCTCGCTCGCCTGTCAGAGGGAGGAGGAGGAGAGAAGGGACGAGGCGGCAGCTCCAAGTTTAATGGTCCACGTCAGGCGCGCCAGGCCGGGCTCGCGGGAGCGGCGGGGAGGAGAGGGTGGCGGGGCGCGGGGCGCCCGGCTCTGCCCGGCCGCGGCGGGTCTGCGGACAGCGGCGCCTCCGCCCAGCCAGCGCCGAGGAGGGTCTGCTCTCAATGAGCCGCCTCTGGGCTGACTGCACGGCGGTGACATCAGGCGGGGGAGCCCGGCGCCCTGACTCCGCGCGGCACTAGGGGGCAATGCGGGTCCAGCGAAGGCGCCCGCAGCCCCGACGCCGCCACCCAGGAGAGCTCCGAGGCGGCTGCGCCCCCGCCGCGCCCCGCCCGGGGGGCAAGCCGTAGGGTGTGCAGGGCGGGGGGCGGGGTAGGGCGACCTCAGCGTGGGGATTCCCCTGCCCTCCATCCCCTCCCCCGCACCCCGAGTGGCCCTCTGGGGTTCTTTCCCCTCCTGTTCACCGCGCAGTTTCAACATGGGGGTGGGGGTGCTTGTTTTAAGGAGGGGGTCTGGAGGGAGCACCCAGATTTAAGGGGCTATGCAACTGGCGTGGAACCTAAAAGAGGCCGAATTCGATGGTCAAGCAGGTTAGAGGGCCTTGAGTCAGGTCTGAGACCAACCCCCATCCTCACCTCCCTGGGCAGCCTTTCTGGTGGGAAGCTTCTTGTCATTCACTCATTCGCTCACTCACTCATTCATTAAACGGATTGTTAGTCGGGCATCCACTGTCTGTCCTGGGTCCTCTTCTAGGTGCTGTGGGTATAGCAACTGAACCAAGAAGATGAAGACCCCTCTGTCCTTGTGGAGCTTATATTCTAGTGGGAGGAGATAGACAAATAGGTCAGCAAATTCTGAGATGTGCCCTAGGTGGACAGGTGTAACAGAAAATAAAGCAAGGATGGGGAAATGGAATGGTTTGGGGGCACATCTGAAATTTTATCTGGGTGCTCAGGATTTTACTGAAGTAATGTTTGAGTCACGACCTGAAAGAAATGGCAACAAACTGTAGGCTATCTGGGGGTGGCAGTGGGGATGGGGGTAGGGAGGGGACTTCGAGAATCCATATTATTTGTTGATTTCCCCTCCCGTTCTGCCTGATATCCATGTTGGACATTCAGCTATAGGGACACACTCTCCAAGGTGGATGAATGGTACTTAGGAGAGAAGGTGTGGCTAAGGATGCTGAGGCAGAGCCTCATGTTAGTTAACTTTTACCCATATGTCCCAGTCCCAGACAGCGTGCTAAGTACTTTATTTTCTCACAACACTAGGAAAGATAGACTGTTCTCATAACCATTTCATTCTGCAGATGGGATGCTAAGATGCAGCAAAATTGAACCCTTTGCCTATGTTCCCACGGCCATCAAGCAGAGAATTTGGGAGCTGAACTCAAATGCACGTCTACCCAAAGTTGAGCCCTTAGCTGTTATGTCACGCTTTTCCTCCAGAAGAAAGAAGGGGGTGAATCCCACCCCCAGCTTTATTGAGATATAACTGACATATGACATTATATAAGTTGATTTGAGACACTTATAAATTGAAAAATGATTACTATCATACTGTTAGCTAATACTTCCAACATGTCACATAATTACCATTTCTTTTTTTTTGCGGTGAGACATTTAAAATCTGCTCTCTTAGCAACTTTCAAGTATATAATATAGTATTACTACAATCACCATACTGTACATTAGATCCTCAGAACTTATTCATCTTATAACTGGAAGTTTGTATCCTTTGACCAACATCTCCCCACCCAGTCCTTCTCTGCCAACCCATGGTAACTACCACTTAACTCTGTTTCTATGAGTTTTTTTTTTTTTTACTGAGTTTCCACTGATAGTCAAACATTTACTCAATTTCTTTTATTCTTCACAACAACCTTTAAGAGAAACATGCCATGCTCCACTGAAGTTGAGAAAATCATGATTCAGAGAAGGTTAGTGCATTCCTGAGGTTGTATGGCTAGCAGATATGCCGCAGAGCAATGCGTGGCGATAGCTGGAGATTGAAAAGTAAAGCCTATGCTTTCCTTTATTCTCATCCAGAATCCTGCGTCTTCCCATTTCCTGCCCTTGATAATCAGTATAGCCTGGTGTTCAGGGATGGGGAACCAGGAAACCACTCAAGATGATTTACACTTCATTTCTTCATCAAAGAGGTGGGTCCCTAATCTCGGGGGATATTGTACACCTATCTAAGGATTTACTCTTCTCCCACCATAATTTACAGACTCTCAAATGCATAAAATATAGAATTTCAAGGAGTTCCCTAAGATTAAGGAATCTGTGGTTGAGAGAATCCTGAAAACACTTTTTCTATTTCAATTAAACTGGATTAAGTTGTATTTGAACATTTTAAAATAAGAGATTCACAGGTTTATAGTGATTCAGGTCTTCCAGAGCTGGCAGAACCCTCACTTGCCCATTTTCTCATTTTGGAGGTAGTCCAGGAGGTAGAGGAAGTTGGTGAACTCCCATAACTACTCAGGTGCAGAGCTGGTTCTCAAACTCCATTTCCCTGGCCCACAGAGCAGAGGGAAGCCACACATGGCAGCTACTCATGACTTATACAGTGAGACGTGAGATGGGGACAACTTAGGCAGGCCTCTGCCAGGGGTCCTTGTGAAGAGAAGACTGTCCTTTGTCTTGGGTGGCTCATGTACTAATCTGTCTGGAGACAGGGCCTGAGCTAGATGGTCTTTTGAGGTTTTCTAGTTTCCAGTGGTCAGCTTCCTTTGCTGGATGAAGTGGCCTCTGACAGCAACCTTGCTGCCCCCTTCCCCCATGCATCATCCACAGTGGGGTGGGAGCAGGGTCTCATGGGCTCAGCTCCCATCATCTTCATGTATCTTCAAGTCTAGGATGATGGCACTTCTCTTGAACTGGTTTACTCCCAAGGCAGAGTGGGAGGAGGAAGAGAACGCCAGTAAGTTGGCAGAAAGCTGGTGATTAGCACGAAGTCAGGGATGTGGGAGGGAAAGAGTGGGGCAAGTGAGGAGCAAGTTTGAAGTCCCATTTTGATTGTGGCAGCCCATTTCCCACTTCTCTGGGCATTAATTTTACCAGCTATTGAACAGCCAGCAACACACACTGAATTTACAGAGACTGTGCCTACATAATCACAGTAACCAGCTGCAGTGTGAAAACTTAGCCTATCTGACATTTTTCTACAGTGGCAAAAGGCCAGGAAAAAAAAAAAGAGCAAGTATGAGATATAGATTTGGTTTATACTTGTTATAAAAGAAGATAGTTTGTTACCTAATTGAGAACTTATGTCTTGATTTAGGTGTCCGGATGTGGATTTCAGACAGACATGCTGTCATTTATCGGCATCTTTCACAAAAGCAAAACACACATCCCATCATAAGGCAAACAGGTATTAGCTTTAACAGGAGCCATGTACCAGGACTCCACTAAGCACCATGTTCATGATCTGCTGCTCCTTTCCTCCCTTCACTGGAGACGCCTCTTAACCCCTCTGGCTGATATTTGACCCACGGAATTGACCATTTGTTCAGGTGTCACGAGGATATTTCATTTTCTTGGTACTCCCGGGGCAATGCCAGGCACAGAGCTCTGACTCACTCAAGGCTCAGGGAAGAAGAACCTTTTCATTATCCATCTGATTACATTAGAAACCTCTGATGCTGCAAACTCCCATTTCTGTGGGCCCTTTAGGAGAAGATGCTACTGTGTTTGACCTGTGGGGAGACCAAGGCTGTGGGAAATTCAGAGATCTGCTTAGATACCTGTGGGAAGAGACCGTGGTTGTGCACTTTTGCATGGTACTCCCTCTCTGCCTCTCTCCAGTTTTCAGTTCAGCCAGCCATACACAGGAGCACCTACTCTGTGTAAGGCATCATGCTAGCCACTGTGGGTGAATCAAGTTGAATCAAATCAAGCAAATAATAACCTAGACTGAGCTAAGTGCCTTAGGAGATGATGATGATGATGATGGTAAAGCACCCTTCAGAGAGGACCTACTCTGTGGCAGGCACTGTTTTAGGTACTCTGTGTGCACTTACTCAAATCTTTACAACAACGCAAGGTGGGAAATATCTCCTTTTATGTATGAGGACACTGAGGTTCAGAGAGGTCCTGTGACATGGCCAAACCCATTCAATGAATAAGCAGCATGAGTATTCAAAGCATTATTGTCTGGCTCCAAAGCTTGCATCCTTCTCTCTGCATCAGATTGAGATTAAAAAAAAAAAGCGGAGCAGAAGTTTCAGTGTTAGCCCTGAAGGAAATTACAGTAGAAGATAGAATGTGATCAGGCTCCTGAGCGAGGCAGAGGTCAGGCAAGGGACAGCATGGCAGAGCTGGCCGGGTGAAAAGGCTCTGTAGAGGAGCTCCTTGGGTCAGGTTTTCTTGCCTCCCAGGCCAGCACTCAGTCTGCTGAAGATCTAAGAGCCATCTTGGTGACTAATCCTGCTTTCTTTATTTAGTAGCTGCTAATGTGACCTTGGGCAGCCTAGTAAAGTAACCAAGAGTCTGAACACTGGCACCAAACAGACCAGGGTTTATGTCCCAGGCCCATTAATTTATTAGTTGTGTGTCCTTGGGCAAGTCACTTAACCACTCTGAACTGTGGTTTCCTCATTTGTGACATGAAGATCATAACAGTGCCTATCTCAGAGGACTGAGGTGGGGATTAAATGTGATACCGTGTCGAGTGCCTAGCAGCACAGTGTAATAGTCTATCAGGCAGGAGTTTTAGTGCTTACCACGTGCTAGGGTAGACATTGTGCCCCAAATGCCTTATGTACATTTTCTGGTTTAATTCTGATAATAATATTATAGATGCTGTTATTATTGACATTGTAGAGATGAGCAAACTCAGTCTCAGAGTGGTTGCCCAAGGCGGCAGCTGGCAGGTGGCACAGCTGGAATTCAGAGTACACAGTAAATGAAACTTAAAATGAAAAAAGAATTGGAGGTGTGAGGCCTCTGCTTCATGAGGTACGCTAGGGTCTCTGGGGACCTGAAGGAGGATTTCCGTCCCTGCTGTGGTCCAGGAGGGAGAGGAGAAGCACCCTTTCTTCTGAGCAGGAGACACTGGCTGCCGTCGAGGCATCCTCTGCCTCCAAAGTCAGCAGGTCAGAGGCTCCCAGGAGTGAGGGATTTCAGCTCCCTCGGGACAAACTTGCTTTTCTCTCTGGTGATTATAGTTTGTCAATCTTTGGTGAGCAACGATTTCCCCAGCCCAAATGTTCTAGTTGCACACATATCCTGGTAAGCGAGTGAGTGAGAGAGAAAGAGAGGGAGAGAGAGAGAGAGCTCAGAGCAGCCCTTTGCAGTAAGCTGGTGAAGATTAATTGCCAAGTCACCAGGGGCTAAAATCACATCATATGGTCCAGGAGAGCCCAGGAGCCCTGACCTGGGAGGGGTGGGGTGGGGTTTAAGGGGGTCAAAGCTCAGAGTGTGAACCAAGAACGTGTCCTTTCTTCCTTATGCCCTATGCCCAAGGTGAAAGGATCACCAGCACCCACTCACAGTGCTGCAGACAGAGGGTGAAGGGGAGCGCATGCCGTTTTCTTGAGAGATTCTGGTTGTGCCAGTATCATCCATGGGCTTTGCCCATCACTTTGTTCAGAAATCTGTGGTGGCCCCCACATTTCTCAAGAAATGGTCTTTGGGTTGCAGTCTGGTTTAAAAGCGGGCACACAGCTGTGTTTGCACCATGCTCTTCACAAGACAGATGTATTAACAGTTGTCTACATCAGGTGCCAATGGAGATTTTGCTGGAGCTAAAGCTCTTCTGAGCTGCTTTGTATTGCCACTGCCAGGATTTACTTTTTTTTTTTTTTTCCCCCTGAGCAATGGGTTTACTTTCTTTCTTTGTTAATGTGGGTGTGTGTCTATATAATTTCATTTATTCATTCTGGGCTGTGCTGCGTCTTCGTTGCTCCGGGGCCTTTTGTCTAGTTGTGGCAAGCGAGAGCTCCGTTCTAGTTGCAGTGTGCAGGCTTCTCGTTGTGGCGCCTTCTCTTGTTGCAGAGCTCAGGCTCTAGGAGGCGCGGGCTCAGCAGTTGCGGTTCCTGGGCTCTAGAGAACAGGCTCAATAGTTGCAGCACGCAGGCTTAGCTGTTCCGTGGCACGTGGGATCTTCCCAGACCAGGGGCTGAACTCGTGTTTCCTGCATTGGCAGGTGGATTCTTCACCACTGAACCACCAGGAATCCCCAGGATTTACTTTCTAACCACACGTGTTGACACTGTCAAACACGACAAAACAAAAGTCATGGCAACAGGTTCTGTACCGCTGACTTTTCGAGGCGTTGGTCCCTTTGGGCTCCACTGCTAGAATCAGGACCCAGACTTCTGAAATGTCAGACTCAGAAGGACCCTACAGGTCATCTGGTCCAGGGTCAGCAAAGTATAATCCCATGGACCAAATCTAGCCTTGAACCTATTTTTGTGCATAAAGTTTTATGGAACACAGCCATGCCCGTTCACTTGGGTATGTCTCTGGGTGCTTTCACGGTACCATGACAGAGTTGTGGAGCTGTAACAGAGACAGGCTGTCTTGCAAAACCTAAATATCTGCTCTCTGACCCATTCCAGAAAATATCTGTTGCATACTTTGTAAACACTGTTGCATCAAATGTTTATTTAGTCTCACTCTCTTATTTTACATGCAGGGATACAAAGGTCCAGAAAGGGGGAGGGATTTACCTAGGGCAGAACCAGGGTCCATAGCCTGAAGGTTTGACTCCTCCCCCCTGGCTTTTTATGCCACTGAGGTCATCAATTCCTGCAGCTTGGCATGGACTCAGAGTTTGAATCCTAGCTTTGGTTGACCAGATGTGTGATCTTGGGCAAGCTACATAAACTCTTTCAGCCTTCGTTTTTTCATCCAAGACTTGGGAATAATGCTTTCTATTTCTTGAGATAATGCACAGCAACATAGGTGGTTGCAAGAATTAAAGGAACTATAGTCTGTAATGATTTAGCCTGGGACTTGGCTCATAAAAAACACTCATCCCCAAACAGCACCACTATTATATTGATGTCCTCTGTAATATCGAGCTTCCCAGTGGTGCTAGTAATAATTCTCCTGCCAGTGCAGGAGATGTAAGAAACACGGGCTTGATCCTTGGGTCAGGAATATCTGCTGGAAGAGGGCACAGCAACTCACTCCAGTATTCTTGCCTGGAGAATCCCATGGGCAGAAAAGCCTGGCAGGCTGCAGTCTATAGGGTCCTACAGAGTTGGACATGACTGAAGCCACTTAGTACACCTGTAATTTTATATGTATTAATTTTATTCCTTGCCTTCACTCCAAATTTCAAAAGAAAAAGTGATATCCCTTCCCAGTTCTTTATCTTTTTGGGTCCTAGACCTTATTGAGAATCTACTGAAAGCAGTGGACACATTGCTTTACTCCACACTTTTTCTGAATCCCTAGTAGGGGCTCTTTCAGTGACAAATTCTTGGCAGGGCCCCTTGATCAGTTGATCACCACCCTGTTGCTTCTTATTTTTGTTTGCCCCTGCTGACTTTATCTTGGTGTCACCTCTACTACTCTTGAGCAACAGAACGAATTCAGTGTTTTACCATTCATGGTGGAGGAGAACTTGCATAGAATAAAGTAAATGGACGCTGGCCTTCTTTGTCCTCCTGGAGTTCACAGTGTAAGATGGATAATGGAAATGTGCATCTGAGGATGTAGAGAGAATTGTGCCTGACATTGAACAGTAATGTGAGTTACATAAGGAAACACATAAATGTATGACATAGGTCTCGTGTTTCTCTGACTTCCTCTTCTTCCTCTTTTGGGTTCTTTGAACCAAACCATCAGACTTCTTGTGGGGGATTTTCACTTGTGGTGGTCACCAAGTTCAGAAAGGTCTAAAAGAAGTGGTGGGAAACTTTTTCCTTGGGGGCATCTAAAAATTGTATCTGGACAAAGTGTTAGAGCCAAGCTTTGGAGTAGACAGACTGGGCCCCTAGGGAGCAAGGCAAGGAAGTGATGTCATAGAGTGATCTCTGCCTCCTCTGGCAGAGGTGACTGGGCAGGACCCAGGGATCGGGGTGGACATGTTTGGGAAATGTGTGTGAGATCACGTCAGGCCCCGTGGACATGGTGGAGGAGGGAGGCGTGTGAGAAAGAGGCAGTTGGCTTTGCCCATCTCGATCGTGTCCTGAGGAACTCTGGGACAGGAAATGCCCAGCGTTTCTCTTCTGTTTACTGGACGCCAGACCCACAGATTTGGAAGGTTGCCTTGGGAGTCATGAGAAGATGAAGGGAGAAGGAGGAGGAGCGTTGGTTTTCTGCCTCTTGTGGGACTTCTCTGGTAAGTGCTCGGGGATAGGGCATGTGGAAGACTTTGTAGGAACGTCTAGATAGGGGCCTCCCTGGTGGCTCAGACAGTAGTAAAGAATCCACCTGCCACGCGGGAGACCTGGGTTTGATCCCTGGGTTGGGAAGATCCCCTGGAGGGGGGCATGGCAACCCACTCCAGTCTTCTTGCCTGGAGAATCCCCATGGACAGAGGAGCCTGGTGGGCTGCAGTCCACAGGGTTGCAAAGAGTTGGACGTGACTAAGCAACTGAGCACATAGCACAGAGCAGTTAGGGCAAGGTGTGAATTACAGGTTCTTGGAATGTCTCCCTAATTCTTTAGAGTACTATCCGTTTAGACATAAGCATTGCCCTCTTCCCATAGCCCTATGTTAATTAACTACGAGTATAGTTGCGCATCAAGCCTGTGTCAGGCATCGTCTTATTTAACCCTGCAAACAACACTTTTGTAGAAGACACTATTGGCTCCAGTTCACAGGTGAGGAAACTGAGGATAAGGGTGATTTATTAACTTGTTCAATATTATCCAGAGATGGGATTAGAACAGATATGGTTTTACTCAAAGGTGGCACTTTTCACCTCTCAGATAATCTGAGTTTGACTGCAGGCTGACCTCACAGATAAAGTGACAGGAATTTCTGGGTGTCTCAGCAGGTCAGGGACCTTGGTCAGAGAGACAGAATTTGTTCTGGTCTGTGTGCTACCACACAATGTGGGCCCTTCTCTGGGTGGGATCTGAGGACTGCATCTTTCCTGCTAACCCCTCCCTGGGAACCTCAAGTGAGGGCAAGAGCGTGTATCAGGCTTGAGCCTTACTTCTTCCAAGAAGAAGTATAGGGTATCTGATTTAAAAATTGCCTTTAAGGACTGCAAAAGTTATTGATTTTGTGATGGAAATCAACTGTTGTCTATTTGTCTGTCTCAGAGAGAGACAGAGAGAGCAGATAATAGCCTCCTAAGACAGCATGAGAGATATCAGTTAGACCTAAGGAAGTAGCTTATTAAACATTGGATTAAATTCAAGTTGCTGCCATTTCCTAGCTTTGTCACTTTGGGACTTTGTTTAGTTAAGCTTTTGTTTATTTGTAAAATGTGGATTTTAATAATTCTTATGAGGATTAAATGAAACTTTGCCTGGTCCTAGAAAGCTCTCAGCTAGTTATTGTTGATGTTTTGTATATCTTAAAAACATACAACTGGATTCTCAGTATCTAGAGCATGTATATACCGATTTTCCTAGTTGATCTCTCACTGATACTTTCAGCCTCTTACTTGCCAGTTGATATAACTGATTTCTTTCTTCTTCCCTTATAAGTACCCCTAAACAAACAGTGGCTGGAAAAATAACATAAATATAAAGGACACTAACATTTGTTGAGAGTTTTCTGTGTGCTAGGCTGGAGTTTTGTGCTTTATATGCACTGTTTCATTTTAATACAACCATTTTGGCCAGTAGGTGGAAATAATATACCTGGCCTTTGAAAGGCAACTGGTGAGACTAGCTCTACCACACCTAGAGAGCTCAGGATCTCCTGGAAATATTTCTTCACACAGAGACTCAAAATGAGGATGGAGATCACCAGTATGGGTGTTGGTGCCTTGGGGGTGGGGTAGGGTATGTGGGTGGTGGGTTCTGTGAGCTTGCTGTGCAGAGGGAAAGGGAAACAGCTTGGCCCAGCAGGGAGGGCAGCCAGTAATTCTTGATCTCTGGTAGAATCAGTGTCAACAGGAGTTTTGCATATCAGACCAAAGAGGCTCACAGACTATAATCCATTACATCAGAGGTGAGTATTCATGCCCTAGAAAGGCAGGGAAGGAAAGGGAGACCTATGTGAAACTCCACTGGCTCCCAAAACTGCAGAGAACCAGAGTCATGAGAAGGGAAAGAAGAAGGGAGGGAAAAGGACAGGGAACAGACCAGTAAATACATATTTTCAAGTAAATCCCAGGAGTGGAGTGGAAGATAAAAAGAAAAAAAAATTCAGGGACTTCCCTGGTGGTCCTGTGGCTAAAATTTTGCACTCCCAATGCAAGGGGCCCTGGTTCTATTCGTGGTCAGGGAACTAGATCCCACATGCCTCATCTAAAGATACCACACACTGCAACAAAGATCAAAGGTCTCATGTGCTACAATTAAGGTCCAGCACAGCCAAGTAAATAAATAAACAAAATTAATATTAACAAAACACTCATAAACCTTAAAAAAAAAATCAGTCTAGAGCTATTTCCTCTCAAGTCAGTCTGGGGAACTTGTCCCCAAAACAGCTGAACCAATTCCAGGTATAAAAGCTCAGACTTTTTGTTGTTACCTGAAAACTTTAGTAGGTTCCTTCACTCAGTCTGGAGGACTACTTTACCTCTTCTTGGTGCTGTTCCACTGGGAACCTAGGAATTTAGAAAGAAATAAAGAGCCACTTAGCAGGTAAAAGTTTGCCTACCCAGATGCTCAAACTTTACTGAGCGTAAGAGCTACCTAGAGTAGCCTTAAAATGCAGATCTTGGGACCTACCCCAGATATATATATATATGTAATTTTTGTTTTGACTTGTGAGTTAAATTTTATTTAGGAAGATAGCATTTCAGACAGGTCTGAGAAATAGCTCCAAAAAGGTAAAAGAAAGGTCAGTACATATATGATTTTGGTGAAGGGGAAGTACATGCACTCAAGCACAAATTTTTTTGCAAAACGTTTCTGTAAGTCACAAGGAGCAGACATCACCATGAAGAATTTTAGTTCTTTTCTTTCGTGGTCAGGGAACTAGATCCCACATGCCTCATCTAAAGATACCACACACTGCAACAAAGATCAAAGATCTCATGTGCTGCAAATAAGATCCAGCACAGCCAAGTAAATAAATAAACAAAAATAAATATTAACAAAACACTTACAAACCTTAAAAAAAAAATCAGTCTAGAGCTATTTCCTCTCAAGTCAGTCTGGGGAACTTGTCCCTAAAACAGCTGAACCAATTCCAGGTATAAAAGCTCAGACTTTTTGTTGTTACCTGAAAACCTTAGTAGGTTCCTTCACTCAGTCTGGAGGACTACTTTACCTCTTCTTGGTGCTGTTCCACTGGGAATCTAGGAATTTAGAAAGAAATAAAGAGCCACTTAGCAGGTAAAAGTTTGCCTACCCAGATGCTCAAACTTTACTGAGCGTAAGAGCCACCTAGAGTAGCCTTAAAATGCAGATCTTGGGACCTACCCCCGGATATATATATATATATATGTAATTTTTTTTGACTTGTGAGTTAAACTTTATTTAGGAAGATAGCATTTCAGACAGGTCTGAGAAATAGCTCCAAAAAGGTAGAAGGAAGGTCAGTACATATATGATTTTGGTGAAGGGGGAGTACATGCAATCAAGCACATATTTTTTTGCAAAACGTTTCTGTAAGTCACAAGGAGCAGACATCACCATGAAGAATTTTAGTTCTTTTCTAGACATGAGGAGGTACAAGAATTGTAGCCTAAGATACTGTGATTCAATAGGTATGAAGTGAGATCCAGGAATCTATATGTTTCACAAGTAACCCATTTTTCATGTGTCTTCTGCTGCAGAAGTTCAGAAGACTACATTTTGAGAAATGTCATTTTAGTCCATCATTCCCATTTTACAGATCATCAAATGGAGGCCCAGAAAGTACAAATGACTTTGCTGAATATCTCATAGGTGGGTTCTTGGAGGGTGTAGGTCTTAACCTTAGATTGTCTGCATACCAGTACTACTAGTCTTGCTTTGGCTAGACCCATTAAAAATGACTCGTCTCCACTTGCTGTGGTTTATTCCTTGCCAGGGGCCCATGGGTCTTCACATCTCAAGGCAGGGGTCAGTTCCTCAGGGAAAATTGTCTTTCCCCTCCCCACCCTAGTCTAGGTGAGGTTCCTTTTTCCTCTGCTCTCAGAAAAACACATCTCTCTCCTTCATGGCATTCCCCCTGGTTTGTGTTTTATATCCACACCTTCATGTGATTATTGGATCAATATCTGCCCCTCTCTTTAGATTTCAGACTCAATGAGAGCAGGCACATTGTTTCTTTTTGCTCATCTGAGGAGCCAGTACACTGTCTGATAGATCCTATGTGCTCAATAAATATTTATTAGATGAGTAATAGAATGAATGAGTGAGTGAAAAGGGCAGGTTGATTTCAGCCTTAACTGAAACTCAAAATAAGGAAAACTTTCTTCCTTCAATGGACTTTCTCTAGACATTTTTTTTTGTTCTTGTTTTTGACCCACTTTTTTGATCCCAACATCTAATCCCATCCCTAAAACCAGAGCTTCTTGTAGGCAAAATTGTGTAGAAGGAAGTTTGATCTGTTTGATTGTCTTTCTTTTATTCTTTCTATTTTTGCAGTGAATTTTGTGTTGGAAATCCACTCTCCTCCTGCAATCTTCCCTTCCTTTCAACTCTAACCCTTGTCCAAGATCCCAATGCTCTCTGACAGGTGTGAGGTGATATCTCACTGTGGTTTTGATTTGCATTTCTCTGATGATTAGTGATCCTGAACATCGTTTCATGTGTCTGTTGGCCATTTGTATGTCTTCTTTGGAAGAATATCTATTTAGGTCCTCTGCCCACTTTTAAATTGGGTTGTTTATTTTCTTGATATTGAGTTGTGTTAGTTCTTTGTATATTTTGGGTATTAATCTCTTACTGGATAGATTGTTTGCCAATATATTTTCCTATTCAGTAGGCTGCCTTTTTATTTTACTGATAGTCTTCTTTGCTGTGCAAAAAGCTTTTAGTTTGATATAGTCCCATGTGTTTATTTTTGCTTTTGTTTTCCAACAAAAAGACAACAAATAAGTGTTGGCAAGGATGTAGAGAAAAGGGAACCCTCTTGTGCTATTGGTAGAAATGTAAATTGGTGCAGCCACCATGGAAAACAGTATGGATCTTCATAAAAAATTAAAAATAAAATTGCCATATAATCCAGCAATTACACTTCTGGGTATTTACCCAAAGAAAACAAAAATGCTAATTAGAAAAGATATCTGCACACCAATGTTCACTGCAGTGTTATTTACAATAGTCAAGATACAGAAGCAACTTAAGTGCCCATAGACAGAATGGATAAAGATGTGATATATGTATATACACAAACACACACCCAATGGGAAATTACTCCTCTAATAAGAAAAGGAAATCTTGTCATTTGTAACAGCATGGATGGATCTAGAGTATATTATGCTCAGTGAAATAAATCAGATAGAAAAAGACACTGCATGATCTCATTTATATGATGAATCTAAAAACCAAACCAAACAAAAGGAAAACAGGCTAATAGGTATAGAGAAGAAACAGAATGAAGAGAGATGACAGGGTAGACAAAATAGGAGAAAGGGATTAAGAGGTACAAATCTCCAGTGATAAAATAAACAAGTCACAGGGATGTAATATCCAACATAAGGAATATGGTCAGTATTGTAGTAATGACTCTGTATGGGGACAGATGGTTGCTAGCCTTATTGTGGTGATCATTTCATAATGTATGTAAATGACAAATCATTATGGAGCATACCTGAAATGAACATAATATTGTACAGCCACTGTATTTCAATAAAAATAAAATTCCCAGTGCTCTCAGATTGCTTCCAGACACCCCTAATCCTGACCTTTCTAACCTGTTCCTGATCAAAGTCTACCTGTCCAATGTCCTATTTCCTGAATGCCCTGTGCATAGCAGGACAACTCTTTAAAGTGACAGCTTCCTGTCAACAGTGGATAATCACCTAATCTGTTGTTCCTTATCCTCCCCTTTAATGTGATCATCATTCTTTTAACCTAGGAGCTGGTCAAACCTTTGATATTAGGAATAATCCTCTATGGAGCCCAAAAAGCAGTGATAGGAGGAGGTTTCTAACGATTAGCAAGTGTTTATTGAGCCCTGTGTTAGGGTCTGAGGGACATATGAAGATGAACAAAGAGCATTTCTTCCTTCCAAGGATCTTTATGGGAAGGCAAGCATTCAATAATGGTGCAGTATGTAAATGACAAATCATTATGGAGCATACCTGAAATGAACATAATATTGTACAGCCATTGTATTTCAATAAAAATAAAATTCCCAGTGCTCTCAGATTGCTTCCAGACACCCCTAAGCCTGACCTTTCTAACCTGTTCCTGATCAAAGTCTACCTGTCCAATGTCCTATTTCCTGAATACCCTGTGCATAGCAGGACAACTCTTTAAAGTGACAGCTTCCTGTCAACAGTGGATAATCACCTAATCTGTTGTTCCTTATCCTCCCCTTTAATGTGATCATCATTCTTTTAACCTAGGAGCTGGTCAAACCTTTGATATTAGGAATAATCCTCTATGGAGCCCAAAAAGCAGTGATAGGAGGAGGTTTCTAACGATTAGCAAGTGTTTATTGAGCCCTGTGTTAGGGTCTGAGGGACATATGAAGATGAACAAAGAGCATTTCTTCCTTCCAAGGATCTTTATGGGAAGGCAAGCATTCAATAATGGTGCAGGAGACTTTAGTATTAGTTGCTTGTCGAATAAATGATGGTAACAACATTATAAGTTTAAATCAGATGATGTATATAACACACTTTGTATTAGGCCAGACACATAGTAGGCCCAGAGGACTCTATCTTAGGGATATAGAGATTTTTCAGGGCTGGAGTCAGCTAACTGGTCTCCACTGAGGAGGGCACTCTTTTAGTAGCTCTGGGAGCATGTTCAACTTCTGAAGAAACTCTCTCAACTACATAAATGTGCCCATTTTTATTCAGAACTGATTTCTATTAAGCAATAATTACAGAAAAAGAATATATATATATAAATATACATACAGTTGAATCACTGAATGACTTTGCTATATACATGAAACTAACACAATGCAGTAAGTCTACTTCAGTTAAAAAAAAATTACAAACAAACGAAAACAAACTGAACCTCCCTGATGATCCAGTGGTTTGTAAAGGAAAAAATAAATAAATAAAAAATAAAGAGCAAAAAAAAAAAAAAAAAAA
>SJYX01012124.1:14087-31054 GCA_006410675.1 Oreotragus oreotragus
CTGTTTCCCCATCTATTTCCCATGAAGTGATGGGCCCATATGCCATGATCTTTGTTTTCTGAATGTTGAGCTTTAAGCCAACTTTTTCACTCTCCTGTTTCACTTGTATATCGATATTTCAGAAATCATCTGATATAAAATGTCCTGGTAGAATATTCAAATTGGACAAGAATTGGACAATTTCCCACAGTATGGGGATGGGAAAAGTATGTTTGAATTTCATCATTGCTTTCCTAGGAATAATGTTTAATTTGGGGCTCCTGCTTAAACCTCATACCAATAGAAGTAGCTAGTGTGTCCAACAGCATATTCAGGCCTTTCTCTTACTTCTTTCCTTTAAGTCATTGTCACCTAATTAGTTATAATAATTTAATAAAAGAAAAACAATAACGAAAATAGAGTGAATTACCTTAATCAGAAATGGCATAAAGGATTATAAAAGAACATTTGTATAATACCCAGGATGGGCTTTCAACTCCAGAGTCTTATAGAAATTATGTAACGATTGATGTTCTTGAATGGGAGAAAACAGATCTGGGAAGAAGAATAAACTTTAGCATCCTGTGCTTATTTGTACATAGTAGTTCCTTGATACAGTTTGGCAAAACAGAAAAGTAAATGTAATTAGCAAAAACAAAAATAAGAATTCAGTACCTAGAACTTTGTAAAAGACTTTCAAATTGATGCACAGTATCTAGGAAGACGGTATTCACTGCATAAATTTGAAAAGGTGTGAGGTTCAACTTGTTTCCCTTGCCACTGATTTCAATCACAAGAACTTTTTTTCCAGTGATGGAATGTGGTGGGCCAGCACACCTAGCCTCCAAGCCAGCCCTGAGCTCTGAATCTCCAACACACCTGAGAGATGTAATATTCCCTGCCATATCATTAGGCAAGGATGTCACAGTCACCAGCAATTGTAGCCACCATAGATGGTGAGCTGGTGAGCCCTGAGAGCACTTAGGAAGGAGAAGAATGCCAGCTATCAGACTGCAGCCATTCCCTACAGTAAGCGCCGTGCCAGCTCAGGATGTGAAAAACATAAGATTCTGACCCCAGAATAGCTGAGATGCATATCAAAGAAATGATTTCAGTGACCCCAGTCTCTTACATCTACTCATACACAGAAAAAGTGCTAAATTCCTTGATTTGAGATACCTGGTTTTCTTTAGCAATAATCTTTTGGTGTTAAGACTACCTACCCTTTGTTACAAAACTTCTATATCACTTGGCTCTTTTTCTCGCATCCTGGAAGCATTTATCTCAGGGTCACTTGAGACGCTAGCTCTTGGTCTTGAGGGCCTAAAAATTTGTACCACATAAAACAGAACTCTCAATTTTTAGGCTGTGAATGTTTTTTTCATGTCTGAAACCCTTTCCTACTAGCTTTGCTTATTGCATTTTTAAATACCAGAATATCCTAACTTCAATATCTTATAGTTTTACCTTTTCCTATGAAGTGAAACATTAAATACAGTATTGCCATTAAAAAGGGAACATGATGATAATAGTATGCATAGCATGATGGCATTTATGAAAATAAAAAGCATATGCATAATTACTATAGGAATACAGGAAAATGGCTAAAAGAGCATATAGAAACAAGGACATATCCTTGGGAAGGAAGTGAAACCTAATGGGATGAAATGGAATTTCAATTTTTTTGTTTTAAATATTTTTTAGCTAAAACATATAGAGTTTTCAATTAAAATATGTAAAGCAATGACTTCCCTGGTTGTCCAGTAGTTATGACTCTGTGCTTCCAATGCTAGAAACTCAGGCTTGATCCCTGGTGGGGTAACTAAAATCCCACATGCTGTAAGGTGTGGTCAAAAAGAAAAAAAAAATGTATATAAAACAAATGGTAAGCAAAATGGAGTGCCCTAAAAGTATGAGTACTTATAAAAATTTAATTATAAAATTAGGTGTAAACATCAGAAACATTGAACATTGAACATTGAAAGTACACCATATCATTTAAATATGCAGGTATGATTGTTACTTCAGTTTTTTTCTATAAATGAAATTCAAAGACTTTCCATATATCTCTCAGGTATATGTGTAGGCATTACATCTAAATGAAACAAATTCAGTGCCTATGAACTACATCTGTTCCAAATTTCACAGATTTTTCAATATTAAAACTCAAAAACAATATGAAAAGAGCTTTAAAAATCAACCAGAACACTGATTTTAAAGCTGCCCTACTAAAAAAAATAATGATCTGAACCTTTTTTGTAAAGTCTTGCTTTCTAGGTCTTTTACTGAAAGACTACTCCTCTTACCTTACAACTGAGAGCATTAAAATTCCCAGGAAAATGGGAGAGAAGTTATTATAACATATAATATCATAAAGGGATTTTTATTCCCTTTAGAGAAAGTCTTCTGACATTTTTTTCTCTTGTCCAGTAAGTATATATATATTAAGGGTATTTGCTTTGTTACTTGTCTGTTACTGAGTGCTATACTACTGAGCGAGTCCCTGGTGTCACTTAGTTTTCTGTGTGATGAAGCTGTGCAAGAATTCTCTGACTAAGGCCAAACTATTTATTTCTATGCATGGAAGATTCTGTGATCAACAATAGCAAGCTCTATTTTAAAATTAAATCAAATAAGGACCTTTAAAATATACAAATGTATATTTAGATATATCTGTACATCTTATGATAGATCAGAATATTCATGTGTATCTCACCATTTCTATAGTGGTAGTAGTTAGTAGTTTGTCGCTCAGTCGTGTCTGACTCTTTGCGACCCCATGGACTGTAGCCCACCAGGCTCCTCCCTCCATGGGATTCTCCAGGCAAGAGTACTGGAGTGGGTTGCCCTTTCCTTCTCCAGGGGATCTTCCTGACCCAGGAGCCGAACCCAGGTCTCCCGCATTCCAGGCAGACTCTTTAACGTCTGAGCCACCAGGGAAGCCCCACCATTTCTATATCTACATCTAAATCTGTGTTTATATCTCCTGAAGAGGAAAAGACCACTGAATGCGGGCATTAAAAGTTATCGTTCACTTGACATACTATCAGCAAGTTAGTAAAGGCCTCCTGTCTCTCAAAGTACCTAATCTTATCTACTGGACAAAACCAAAATTTTTTCTTTGGGTCTAAAGTCATCTAACGAAAGCATTGTTTAACTCAACACAGAAACACACACATGCACATACATGCACACACAGCTGTTTTGTTTGTTTGTTTGTTTGTTAGGCCAGTCTTTATCTCATACTCTTTAGTATAAATAGTTTCACATTTTATTTAAAAGTTAAAGCAGAGAAATGAATCCAGTGTTCAGAGATATAAGAAACAGGATCATAAATATGTAAAAAGAAAACAAGTTTGGAATATCAGAGGTCCCAAGGCACGGTTTGCATTTTTTTGTAAACATTTATTCTCTTACAAATTTTTAAGTATGCTCTATATATTTAAGGTTTATATTTATGACTGAAGAGAAGTACAGCATTGCTATTGCTTGATGATGATGGTCAATTTCACAGTTTTTTACATTACTGCTATATTTTGCGGGGAAGGCAATGGCACCCCACCCCAGTACTCTTGCCTGGAAAATCCAATGGACGGAGTAGCCTGGTGGGCTGTAGTCCATGGGGTCGCTAACAGTCGGACAGACTGAGTGACTTCACTTTCACTTTTCTCTTTCATGCATTGGAGAAGGAAATGGCAACCCACTCCAGTATTCTTGCCTGGAGAATCCCAGGGATGGGGGAGCCTGGTGGGCTGCCGTCTATGGGGTCACACAGAGTCGGACACGACTGAAGTGGTTTAGCAGCAGCAGCAGCAGCTATATTTTGCCTTTTCCCAGAAGACTAACTAGGGATTTTGCAAGAAGCATTTATATTTTAATTTAAAAATGACACACAGGTACAAAAATGAAAATATAGATCAATGGAACAAGATAGAGAGCCCAGAAATAAGCACACGCACATTCAGTCAATTAATCTACAACAGAGCAGTTAAGAATATACAGTGAACAAAAACAGTCTCCTCAATAAATGATGCTGGGAAGCTAGACCACTACATGTAAAAGAATGAAATTAAAACATTTTCTAACAACACACACACATACAAATAAATTCAAAAGGAATTAAAGGCCTAAATGTAAGACTGGATACTGTAAAACTAGAGGAAAGCATACACAGAACCTCTTTGATATAAATCATGGCAATATCTTTATGAATTTGACTCCTAGGGTAATGGAAATAAAAATAAACAAATGAGACCTAGTTAAATTTTAAAAGTTCTGCTCAGCAAAGGAAACCAAAAACAAAGAAATGACAACCTATAGAATGGGGGAAAATATTTGTGAATGATGTGATTAATCTCCAGGGATTAATCTCTAAACTATAAAAACAGCTTATGAAGCTTAATATAAAAATAAAAACAACAACCCAATCCAAAAATGGGCAGAAGATCTAAATAGGCATTTCTCTGAAGCAGAGATACAGATGGCCAACAGACACATGAAAAGATGCCCAGCATTTCTAATTATTAGAGAAATGCAAATCAAAACTATAGTGAGATACCACCTCACACCAGTCTAAATGACCATTATCAAAAAATATACAAATAATAAAGGCTGGAAAGGGTGTGGAGAAAAGAGAACCCTCTTAAACTGTTGGTGGGAATGTAAACTGCTACAACCAGCATGGAGAACAATAAGGAGGTTCTTAAAAAACTAAAAATAGAGCTACCATATGACCCAGCAATACCTCTCCTGGGCATAAACCCAGAGAAAACCATAATTTACAAAGATACAGGCACCTCGATGTTCAGTGCAACACTTTTACAACTGAGACATGGAAGCAACGTAAATGTCCATCAAAAGATGAATGTATAAAGAAGAGGTGGGGCATGTATACAAGGGTATATTATTCAGTCATAAAAAAAGCATGAAATAATGCCACTTGCAGCAACATAGATGGACCTAGACATTATCATACTAAGTGAAGTAAGCCAGACAGAGAAAGAAAAACACTGTATGGTATTGCATATATGTTGATTCTTTTTTAAAAAAGAGATACAAACAAACTTACATACAAAACAAAACAGACCTAAAGACATGGAAAACAAATTTATGGTTACCAAAGGGGAGAAGCAAGGGGAATAAATTAGGAGTTTGGGATTAAAATGTACACAATACTATATATAAAATATACAACTGACAAAAAGCTACAGTATAGCACCAGGAATTATACACAATATTTTGCAGTGTCCTCTAAGGGAAAAGAATCTGAAAAAAATAGAGGGGTGTGTATGTGTGTGTGTGTGTGTGTGTGTCTGTTTAGTTGATAAGTCATGTCCGATTCTTTATAAACCCATGGATTGCAGCCCGCCAAGTCCTCTGTCTATGGGATTTCCCAGGCAAGAATATTGGATCAGGTTGCCATTTCCGTCTCTAGGGCACTTTCCCCACCCAGGGCTTGAACCCTCACCTCCTGCAATGGCAGACAGATTCTTTACTGCGGTGCCACCAGGGAAGCCCAGAGATACATATGGACATAGATATAGATATAGATATAGATATATAGATATATCTCAATCACTTTGCTGTACACCTGAAATTAACACAACATTGTAAATCAACTATACTTCAATAAAAATGAAATATTAATTCTAAAAACAAATTTTTAAATGGCCTACAGGTAATTTGACTCCAAGAAAAGTAAGCAATAACTTCAGTATCAGCATTCACGTATCTCCATTACATAAGACTCTTCAAGTGACCCCTGCTGCCTTCCCACTGTATGCACCTACCTCTATCTCTAGTCTCAGGCCTCAGTCTGATGTCAAACACTACATGTGCACAACTTGCATTGTGGAGTCTGGGAGAAGGAAAATCCCAGTTTTATTGTTTAATAGCCATTTGAGTGTTATGAACTTAATTTTGTCCTCCTACACTTTTCTGTTGGAGTCTTAATTCTATATCTACACAGAAAGAAAGCCATGAGAGAACCAGTGAGAAGGCAGTCATCTCAAAGCCAAGGACGGACTTCTCAAGAAAAACCAACTTGATCTTAACTCCTAGCCTCCAGACCATGAGAGAATAACGTTCTGTCTGTGGTATTTTGTGATGGCAGCCCTAGTAAACTAAGGCAAGACCCTAAAACATCTTTGAAACTAAATTACTTTAGCTATTTATATACCTTATAATGACAACAGATTGTATTGACTAACACGTGAAATAATCTAGAAACAATGATGTACATACGCATAAATCTTATTTTCTCTCAGTATGTTCTTCCTGGGACTTCCAGTTCCATTGAATTCATTCCCAGGGCTTCCCTGGTGGCTCAGAGGTAAAGAAACAACATGCCCCATTCAGGACATGTGGGTTCTATCTCTGGGTCAGGAAGACCCTCTGAAGAAGGAAAAGGCAACCTGCCTCAGTATTCTTGCCTGGGAAATCCCACAGACAGAGGAGCCTGGCGGGCTCTAGCCCTCGGGGTTGCAAAGAGTCCGGTACCACTTAGCAACTACACAACAACAAACTCAGTCCCATCAGTGGTTCATGTTATAAATATAAGGGCAGAAAATGAGAAGAGAAAAAGTTAATAATCAAAGACATCTAGAGAAAGTTCACTTGCATAACATTTACAAAATATTATTCAAATAGTATCATTTTATTTTTACTTTCCTCTAGTTCTGATAATACTATTCTTCATGAATATGTCTGTTAGAATATTACTTTTATCTTTAAATGAAAAATTTCAAAATGAATAACACCCTTAGAAATTCTTACAGTATTACAATGTAAGTAAATATAAAATTAAAATGACTTCATCTTGTTGTATAAGAAATTAATGGATTATTTGGTCTCATATTTAAATATCAATTTGTTGGGTCTCCCAAATATTCTGCCTGGAACTTGTGAGTTACATTCAAGTGTGCCAACAACTCAAGAGAAGAGATCTTTCTCTGCCCCAATTTGCCTCACTTCATAATCCCATAGACTCCTTTCAGTTTTATTCTTGACAAAAAGCTGATAATCATGATTAATCCCTCACTTTCTTTCCCTTCCCATTTCACATCTGCTAGATCAACATTCAGAATCTGACCACTCTCCCCACCTCTATCTCCACCAGTTCTGATTCAAATCTCCCCTGAATTATTTTAATTACATTAACTTAATTATTTTAATAGATACACGTCTGTTACTGCCCTTACCCTCTGTCTCACTCCTCCCTTACGTCATATTCTTTTCAGCCCTTGAACCAGGAACCCTGCAAAGGATCAGACCACACACCTCAACTCTCCCCCAGCAAGGGAGCTTTACCTCTCTCTCAGGGCGGTCCCACACATGCTCTTTTTTTCCATCAATTTCCCCAAAGCCGGCTGAATCCGCACTTGATCACCATTGTCTCTAATTAAAGGTAGGGAGAAGAAAGGAACTGATATTAAATACATCTGGCGATTCTAAACTAGTTAAGTTTTCACTTGTGTGTGTGCCCACGCACACGCGCACTCAGTCATGTTCACCTCTTTGCGATCCCTTGGAGTGTAGCCCACAAGGGTTCTGTGTCCATGGATTTCTCCAGGCAAGAATACTGGAGTGGGCTTCTATTTCCTTCTCTAGGGAATATTCGTAGCCTAGGGACTGAACCTGAGTCTCTTGCCTCTTCTACAATGAAAGGCAGATTCTTTACCTCTGCATCCCCTGGGAAGCCCATCTTTACATACATGAAATTATTGCATTCATTTAACAGACAATGAAACCAATGAGCATCTGGAGTATTTGTATAACTCTGAACAAGTGTTAATATAGCTAACTAGTAGCAGCACTGGGATTCAAACCCAGATAACTCTGAGGCCAGTTTCCACACCCCATCCACCACATGTTGCCTTGAAGACATTCTTTAGCACTTTTCATTGGCCTCACTGGTATTCCCGGGGAAGGCAATGGCACCCCACCCCAGTACTCTTGCCTGGAAAATCCAATGGATGGAGTAGCCTGGTGGGCTGCAGTCCATGGGGTCGCTAACAGTCGGACAGACTGAGCGACTTCACTTTCACTTTTCTCTTTCATGCATTGGAGAAGGAAATGGCAACCCACTCCAGTATTCTTGCCTGGAGAATCCCAGGGATGGGGGAGCCTGGTGGGCTGCCGTCTATGGGGTCACACAGAGTCGGACACGACTGAAGTGACTTAGCAGCAGCAGCAGCACTGGTATTCCAGAATGACCATTCTGGCAGGTAGTAAGAGGATGCGTTTAAGAAGCAGAAAAAAGCAGAATTTGAAGACCATATCTTCATATAAAAATAGAAATAAACATTTCTAACATGGAGAGTTCTTTAATTAAATCAAAGAACCCAGATAAAGAAGTTAGCATAAGACCACACACAGAGGGGTACACACCTTGCTACTTCTCTTACCCTCTTTCTCATTCAGTTCAGTTCAGTTCAGTCACTCAGTCGTGTCTGACTGTTTGCAACCCCATGGAATGTAGCACTCCAGGCTTCCCTGTCCATCACCAACTCCCGGAGCTTGCTCAAACTCATGCTCATTGAGCCAGTGATGCCATCCAATCATCTCATCCTCTGTGGTCCCCTTTTTCTCATGCTTTCAACATTTTCCAGCATCAGGGTATTTTCAAATGAGTCATTTCTTTGCATCAGGTGGCCAAAGTATGGGAATTTCAGCTTCAGCATCAGTCCTTCAATGAATATTCAGGACTGATTTCCTTTAGGATGGCCTGGTTGGATCTCCTTGCAGTCCAAGGGACTCTCAAAAGTCTTCTCCAACACCACAGTTCAAAAGCATTAGTCTTTTGGTGCTCAGTTTTCTTTATGGTACTGCTCTCACATCCACACATGACTACTGGAAAAACCATAGCTTTGACTAGACGGGCTTTTATTGGCAAAGTAATGCCTCTGCTTTTTAAAATTCTGTCTAGTTTTGTCACAGCTTTTCTTTGAAGGAGCAAGTATCTTTTAATTTCATGGCTGCAGTCACCATCTGCAGTGATTTTGGAGCCCAAGAAGATAAAGTCTGTCACTGTTTCCACTGTTTCCCCAGCTATTTGCCATGAAGTGATGGGATTGGATGCCATGATCTTCATTTTCTGAATGGTGAGTTTTAAGCCAGCTTTTTCACTCTTCTCTTTCACTTTCATTGAGAGACTCTTTAGTTCTTTGCTTTCTGCCATAAGGGTGGTGTTATCTGCATATGTGAGGTTGTTGATATTTCTCCCGGCAATCTTGCTTCCAGCTTGCATTTCATCCATCCCAGCATTTCGCATGATGTACTCTGCATAGAAGTTAAATAAGTAGAGTGACTATATACAGCCTTGATCTACTCCTTTCCCAGTTTGGAACCAGTCTGTTCTTCCAAGTCTGGCTCTAACTATGGCTTCTTGACCTGCATACAGATTTCTCTGAAGTCAGGTCAGGTTTCTCATATTCCCATCTCTTTCAGAATTTTCCACAGCTTATTGTGATCCACACAGTCAAAAGCTTTGACATAATCAATAAAGCAGAAGTAGATGTTTTTCTGCAACTCTCTTGCTTTTTTGATGATCAAATGGATGTTGGCAATTTGACTTCTGGTTCCTCTGCCTTTGTTACAGTTCAGCTCTCACAACTGTACATGACCACTAGGAAGACCATAATTCTTTATTGTATAAATTTAATGAAAGAGTCAAATATTTATATCTGTTGTTGTGCAAATAAAGATGTTAAGAAATAAGATCAATAAATCTTTCATTTCATTGGCCAATTGTGTCTTCTTTTGTCTGTCATAGTAAGAGCTTTTAATATGTCTCAGGTGATTGATCTTTTGCAATATAAGTGAAAATTGTAGTTATATAATTCCACAAATTGCTTTGGAAGGAAATAAAACAGAAATTTGATACTGTTTGATCTTTTTTCACAGTTGTTCCTTTATGGAAAATAAACTTTAAAATGCCATTATGGAATATGGTGAAGTGATCTAAATATTTACAATTATAAGAAAAGGTTCAAGAATGGTGTACTTGGCAAGTATTTCTAAATTGTACACAATTTGTTAAAAAATTAATAAATACCATTTATCATTTTAAAAAAGAAAATACCCAAAAAGTTGTTGGTAATTTTCCTTAATCTCTCTTTTTCAATATTGTTTGAAAAACAGTTTTATAATTTAATATGATAAATTGAATATCATTTAAGGAATGGCTTTGACTTATAAACCACAAAAGTATGTTTCACTTTATTTTTTATATTAGTTCAATATTACAAAAAAAGAATCATAGGCCCTTTGGCTCTGGTCAATTAGACAAAAATTTTGGCTGCTTTTTAAAAAATCGATCTACTTTTTGTATGGCTATAAAACAAGGCAAGTTTTAGGGCAATATTTACCTTGAAGATATCTGACTTGTTGAAATTAAGTCTTTTCTTAGAAATGTGCTGTCCACTGCCAAGATAAGAGCACAGAGTAGTACAGGGATTTTTATTTGATTATGTTTTTCTTTCCAGTGGTATTTTGTTCATGAGGTATCTGGAAATTCCCCAGATTAATAAAACATCAGCATTAACAATATAATAAATAATTATAGTATAAAATCAAATTACATAGGAATTGAAAAAATATCCTCTCTTCATTAAAGCTTTTTAGGAATGGAAAGTTTATAAGGGATTATCTCTTAAATGCTGGAGAAAAATCATGCCCCACACTCCATAACCAAAAATAACATTACTGAAGACAAACTGTGTTTGTTACTCAGTGTAATGATAAGGCTGACAATTTACAGGACAAATTGTGTGAAAAAGTTAAGCCATTTATGACTTACATATACATAGATAGATAGATAGATAGATTATATGAAGATTGAGGGCAGGAAGAGAAGGGGATGACAGAGAATGAGATGACCGGATGGCCTCACCGACTCAATGGACATGGGTTTGGGTGGACTCTGGGAGTCGGTGATGGACAGGGAGGCCTGGCGTGCTGTGGTTCATGGGGTCGCAAAGAGTCGGACACGACTGAGAGACTGAATTGAATTAAATATAAGCTTCCATGGTACTCTCTTCATATATCTCACCCTCCCTCTCCTTCTCTCCAACCATAAGTCTGTTTCTAAATCTGTTTCTCTATTGCTGCCCTGTAAGTAAATTCTTTGGTATTGTCTTTCTAGATCCCATATATATGTGTTAGTATCCCTGGTGGCTCAGAGGTTAAAGCGTCTGCCTGCAATGCAGGAGACCTGGGTTCGATCCCTGGGTCAGGAAGATCCCCTGGAGAAGGAAGTGGCAACCCACTCCAGTATTCTTGCCTGGAGAATCCCATGGACAGAGGAGCCTGGTGGGCTATAGTCCACGGGGTCACAAAGAGTCGGACACGACTGAGTGACTTCACTTCACTTCACTTCACTTCATACAGTATTTAGCTTTCTCTTTCTGACTTCCTTCACTCTGTATAACAGGCTCTAGTATCATCCATCTCATTAGAAATGACTCAAATGCATTCCTTTTTTTTGCTAAATAATATTCTGTTGTTTATATGTACCACAACTTCTTTATTCATGCATCTGTTGATGGTCATCTAAGTTGCTTCCATGTTCTAGCTATTGTAAATAGTGATGCAGTAAACATTGGGGTACATGTGTCTGTTTCATTTTTGGATTCCTCAGGGTGTATGACTAAGACTGGGACTGCTGGGTCATATGGTAGTTTTATCCCTAGTTTTTCAAGGAATCTCCATACCATCTTCCAGAGTGGTTTTATCAACTTGCATTCCTACCAACAGTGCAAGAATGTTCCCTTTTCTCCACACCCTCTCCAGCATTTACTGTTTGTAGACTTTTTGATGATGGCCATTCTGACCAGTGTGAGGTGATAACTCATTGTAATTTTGCTTTACATTTCTCTAATAATGAGCGATGTTGAGCATCTTTTCATGTGTTTGTCAGCCATCTGTATGTCTTCTTTGGAGTAATGTCTCTTTAGGTTTTTTCCCCAATTTTTCATTGGTTGATTGTTTTTCTAGTATCGAGTTGTATGAGTTGCTTGTATATTTTGGAAATTAATCCTTTGTCAGTTGTTTCATTTGCTGCTATTTTCTTCCATTCTAAGGGTTGTCTTTTCATGTTGCTTCTAGTGTCCTTTGCTGTGCAAAAGTTTAGTTGTAGGATTTTTTTTTTTCTCTTTCAGTATTTTAAATATATCCTGCCACTTCCTTTGACCTGCAGAGCTTCTGCTGAAAGATCAGCTGTTAAACATATGGGGTTTCCCTTGTATGTTACTTGTTGCTTTTCCCTTGCTGCTTTTAATATTCTTTCTTTGTGTTTCATCTTGGTTAGTTTGATTAGTATGTGTCTTGATGTGTTTCTCCTTGGGTTTATCCAGATGGGACTGTCTGCACTTTGTGGACTTGATTGACTATTTCCTTTTCCATGTTGGGAAAATTTTCAACTATAATCTCTTCAGAAATGTTCTCATATCCTTTCTTTTTCACTTCTCTTCTTGGACCTCTATAGTATAATGTTGGTGCATTTAATATTGTCCCAGAGTTCTCCGAGACTAACCTCATTTCTTTTCATTCTTTTTACTTTATTCTGCTCTTCAGTAATTATTTCCTCCATTTTATTTTCCAGGTCATTGATCCATTCTTCTGCTTCAGATATTCTGTCATTGATTCCTTCTACAATATTTTTAATTTCAGTAATTGTGTTGTCTCTGTATGTTTATCCTTTAATTCTTCTGGCTCTTTGTTAATTGATACTTGCGTTTTCTCCATTCTGTTGGCAAGGTTTTTGATCATCTTTGCTATCATTTTCTGAATTCTTCTTCAGGTAATTTGCCTATTTACTCTTCAGTTATTTGGATTTCTGTGTTTCCTGATTGGTCATTATTTGTGCAGTATTCCTCTGCCTTTTAATTTTTTGTTTAACTTATTGTGTTTGAGGTCTCCTTTTCCCAGGCTTCAAGGTTGAATTCATTCTTCCTTTTGGTTTCTGCCCTCCGAAGTTTGGTCCAGTGGTTTGTCTAAGCTTCCTACAGGGTGAGATTCACTTTGAATTTTTTTTCCCCCCTCTGATGGTCAGGGCTGAGTGAGGTGGTAATCCTGTCTGCTGATGATTAGGTTTGTATTTCTGTCCTGTTTGTTGTTTGAATGAGGCGTCCTGCACAGGGTGCTACTGGTGATTGTGTGATACTGGTCTTGTATTCAAGTGGTTTCCTTTTGTGAGTTCTCACAATTTGATGCTCCTTAGGTTTAGTTCTCTGGTAGTGTAGGGTCTTGGAGTCAGTGCTTACACTCCAAAGACTCAGGGCTTGATCTCATACCTTTGTTCTCAAGCATGATGCTGCATCACATTGGGGTTGAAGGCAGTGAGGAGAAGAGCAATAAGAAAAGCCATACTTGTTTTTTCTTCTTGACACCAGTTCATCTGCTGAGGTCCAGGTTGAGGAAGAGGCAGTTCCCGCTCTGTTAGTCACAGAAACTCTCACCTTCCCACCAACCTTCACCTCTCTCTTCTGGGGCAGGGCTGGCAGAAGGGGAAAACAGTGCTTCCTGCAAGCAGCAAGCTCTCAGGAGAAGACTTCAGTTCAGTTCAGTTCAGTCATTCAGTTGCGTCCGACTCTTTGCGACCCCATGAATCGCAGCATGCCAGGCCTTCCTGTCTGTCACCAACTCCTGGAGTTCACTTAAACTCATGTCCATTGAGTTGGTGATGCCATCCAGCCAACTCATCCTCTTTCTTCCCCTTTTCCTCCTGCCCCCAATCCCTCCCAGCATCAGAGTCTTTTCCAATGAGTCAACTCTTCACATGAGGTGGCCAAAGCACTGGACTTTCAGATTTAGCATCAGTCCTTCCAAAGTACACCCAAGGCAGATCTCCTTTAGAATGGACTCATTGGATCTCCTTGTAGTCCAAGGGACTCTCAAGAGTCTTCTCCAACACCACAGTTGAAAAGCATCAATTCTTTGGCGCTCAGCTTTCTTCACCATCCAACTCTCACATCCACCCATGACCACTGGAAAAAACATAGCCTTTACTAGACGGACCTTTGTTGGCAAANGACTCTCAAGAGTCTTCTCCAACACCACAGTTGAAAAGCATCAATTCTTTGGCGCTCAGCTTTCTTCACCATCCAACTCTCACATCCACCCATGACCACTGGAAAAAACATAGCCTTTACTAGACGGACCTTTGTTGGCAAACTATTGTCTCTGCTTTTTAAATATGCTATCCAGGAGAAGACTGGAGCCCAGCTAAGCTGCAGAATTTTCAGCTTTTCTCAGAAATCAGCACAGAACATAAGTGAATCCCCCAGTCACCAAGTCTGCTCATATCAGGTCCCCAAAATTTTGATGAGATAGAAAAATTCTTAATCATGATGCCCATGACAAGCACAACTTAGTTCTGGGGTTTAATAATATTTTGGAAGGGAGGTGGGGTTTTCTTCTTTTCTTTTTTTCCCCCACACCTTGAGGCTTGCAGGATCTTAGTTTCCTGACCAAGGACTGAACCCTGGGCCTGGGTAGCAAAAGTTCAGAGTCTTAACCATTGGACCACCATGGAAGTCCTGTAATGTCTTAACAATGTTCATATGAAACCAGCCAAATTTCAGACATATAACTACTGACAGTTCTCCCAAAATGGTCAAAGCTGTTAGACCTTTAACCTAAACAGAGGTAGCAGCATTTTTCAAGGTCATGAAACTNACCACAGCCTTGACTAGATGGACCTTTGTTGGCAAAGTAATGTCTCTGCTTTTGAATATGCTATCCAGGAGAAGACTGGAGCCCAGCTAAGCAGCAGAATTTTCCACTCTTCTCAGAAATCAGCACTGAACATAAGTGAATCCCCCAGTCACCAAGTCTGCTCACATCGGGTCCCCAAAATTTTGATGAGATAGAAAAATTCTTAATCATGATGCCCATGATAAGCACAACTTAGTTCTGGAGTTTAATAATATTTTGGAAGGGAGGTGGGGTTTTCTTCTTTTCTTTTTTTCCCCACACCTTGAGGCTTGCAGGATCTTAGTTTCCTGACCAAGAACTGAATCCTGGGCCTGGGTAGCGAAACTTCAGAGTCCTAACCATTGGACCACCATGGAAGTCCTGTAACGTCTTAACAATGTTCATATGAAACCAGCCAAATTTCAGACATATAACTACTGACAGTTCTTCCAAAATGGTCAAAGCTGTTAGACCTTTAACCTAAACAGAGGTAGCAGCATTTTTCAAGGTCATGAAACTTAAGTCAGTTCCTTGCATAAGTGACTTAAAGTTGCTGCTGCTACTGCTAAGTCGCTTCAGTCGTGTCCGACTCTGTGNAATGGTCAAAGCTGTTAGACCTTTAACCTAAACAGAGGTAGCAGCATTTTTCAAGGTCATGAAACTTAAGTCAGTTCCTTGCATAAGTGACTTAAAGTTGCTGCTGCTACTGCTAAGTCGCTTCAGTCGTGTCCGACTCTGTGCAACCCCATAGAAGGCAGCCCACCAGGCTCCCTCGTCCCTAGGAATCTCCAGGCAAGAATACTGAGTGGGTTGCCATTTCCTTCTCCAGTGCATGAAAGTGAAAGTGAAGTTGCTCAGTCATGTCTGACTCAGCGACCCCATGGACTGCAGCCTACCAGGCTCCTCTGCCCAGGGGATTTTCCAGGCAAGAGTACTAGAGTGGGGTGCCATTGCTCGCCACTAGAAACTTAAAACAGAATACATACTGTTTGTAATAATTAAGTCTCTGAACTTTGTGCCCTCCTAGGGTTAGGCCACAGGCTATTCAGTTGTGGTAGGTGAATCAGAGTACCAATAACAATCTGCTTATGTATTGAAATTAAGATACTTAGCTGTGGCATCTTCTAGAGAGAACTGAAATTTTAAGAATTCAGTTTATTGAATAGGTAACAATAAATATAGGATCAAAATCTTGAACATGCAACTTCGTTTATTATACTGAACTCAGTTTCATCAAATCAAAGTCATGACCAAACAAAATTACAAACTTGTGGTGGTTAAAACATATCTTTCTCCTTTTCATTAAAACAAACAAACAAAAAATTAAAAAGTCTTTAGGCTGCCTTTCTCAATATTGAAGGTTTGTGAATAGACCTACAGCTGTGAAGTTACTGAATTATAATTTAAATAGTGTAGTAATAGCTGAATATGGTAACGATGCAGCAATTGAAGATTGTTATCATTATGTGAATGAGTCTTCTTAAACAATCATTTAAAATTAAATTCATTAAAACAAACAAACAAAAAATTAAAAAGTCTTTAGGCTGCCTTTCTCAATATTGAAGGTTTGTGAATAGACCTACAGCTGTGAAGTTACTGAATTATAATTTAAATAGTGTAGTAATAGCTGAATATGGTAACGATGCAGCAATTGAAGATT
The DNA here is from genome assembly GCA_006410675.1 of Oreotragus oreotragus. NCBI lineage: Eukaryota > Metazoa > Chordata > Mammalia > Artiodactyla > Bovidae > Oreotragus > Oreotragus oreotragus. The sequence goes on from SJYX01012124.1 coordinate 30,421, forward strand.
GTTATCATTATGTGAATGAGTCTTCTTAAACAATCATTTAAAATTAAAATAATTACCATTACTCTATCAATTTGGAATTGATTACATTCTAAATAGCTTCCCTCTGATTAAAAAAAATGAACTTATTTTATACCATTAAACAACAAAAGTTTAGTACAGGCAAGATACTCATTGTTATTTGTATGTTCCATAATAATGTAAGCTTAATTACTGTAACAACTCTGTAAGGTATATCTTATCCATAAGACTACTGAAAAAAGTGAAAATCACTCATTCCTGTCCAACTTTTTGTGACCCCATGGACTAAAACCTCTGTATACTGGATTCATGAAAGAATACTGGAGTAGGTTGCCATTCCCTCCTCCAGGGGATCATTCAGACGAAGGGATCAAACCCAAGTCTCTTGCATTGCAGGTGGATTCTTTAGCATTTGAGCTTCTTACTGCGAAAGCCCATAAGGTTACTGAAACATATTTCAAGTAGTTAACCTATGTCACCAAGCAGTAAAAGGTAGAGTTGCAATTCGAATCTAAGAAACCTGGTTCTAGGATTACAGTTTTTAGGTACTACAGTATAGCTACACTACTAAATAAATAAATACAAAAGTAAGGTCTAAAGTAAAGTAAGAGAGAAT
>SJYX01012126.1:21339-42680 GCA_006410675.1 Oreotragus oreotragus
TGACCATCTGGTGATGTCCATGTGTAGAGTCTTCTTTTGTGTTGTTGGATGAGAGTGTTTGCTATGACCAATGTGTTCTCTTGGCAAAACTCTATTAGCCTTTACTCTGTTTCATTCTGTACTCCAAGGCCAAATATGCCTGTTACTCCAGGTATATCTTGACTTCCTACCTTTGCATTCCAGTCCCCTATATTGAAAAGGACTGAAATTATGGATAGTTTATTATTTCTCTTTGTATTCTCCAATTTTGCACCCAGTCTAGGGGGAGGGAAATAATTCTTTGACATCCACCTTGTGTCCTACAATTTAATACAGTTCTGATACTGCTTATCTGGAGATAACATCAGATCCCACAGGTTAAGAACTCAGTCCTAACCTATGACTGATTCGTGTTGAGGTCTGACAGAAAACAGCAAAGTTCTGTAAAGCAATTATCCTTCAGTTAAAAATAAATAAATTAAAAATAAAAGAAGTCCATCCTAAAAGAATGTCCTCCACTTCCCTTTAGCTAGCCACTGGGAAGTCTGGGTTGTCACCTATGCTTCTGATTAACTGGCTATCAATAGGGGTTTCCGCTGACACCCTCCTCAGTTCAGTTCAGATGTCCCTGTATAGAGTCTTCTCTTATGTTGTTGAAAGAGGGTGTTTGCTATGACCAGTGCGTTTTCTTGGCAAAACTCTGTTAGCCTTTGCTCTGCTTCATTTTGTACTCCAAGGCCAAATTTGCCTGTTACTCCTGACTTTCTACTTTAGCATTTCAGTCCCCTATGATGGAAATGATATCTTTTTTTAGTGCTAGTTCTAGAAGGTCTTGTAGGTCTTCATAGAACTATTCAACTTCAGCTTCTTTACCATTAGTGGTTGGTGCACAGACTTGGATTGCTGTGATGTTGAAGGATTTGCCTTGGAAACGAACAGAGATCATTCTGTCATTTTGGAGATCGCACTCAAGTACTGCATTTCAGGCTCTTTTGTTGCGGTGAAGGCTACTCCATTTCTCCTAAAGGATTCTTGCCCACAGTAGTAGATAAAATGGTCATCTGAATTAAATTCACCCATTCCCATCCATTTTAGTTCACTGATTCCCAAGATATCAATATTCACTCTTGCCATCTCCTGCTTGATCACATCCAATTTACCTTGATTCATGGGCCTAGCATTCTAGTTTCCTTTGCAATATTGTTCTTTACAGGATTGGACTTTACTCACACCACCAGACACATGCATAATTGCGTGTCATTTCCACCTTTGCCCAGCTACTTCATTCTTTCTTGAGCTATTAGTCACTGCCTTCCACTCATCCCCGGTAACATATTGGACACCTTCTGACCTGGGGGTTCATCTTCCAGTGTCAGATCTTTTTGCCTTTTCATAATGTTCATGGAGTTCCTGGGACAACCATTTCCTCAGACCACGTTTAATCAGAACTCATTATGACCCATCTGTCTTGGGTGGCCCTGCATGGCATACCTCATAGCTTCATTGAATTACACAAGCCCCTTTGCCACAACAAGGCTGTGATCATAATGAAACCTTGCACCCCTAATTGAGAGTCAAACCTATGGTCTTTTAACTGAGATCACACAATGGGCTTCAGGATTTAGTGAAGCTCACATTCTTGATGTTTCATTTCAGAAATAATTCAGTGAGAGACAAAATGATGGTCAAGAATTTTTTTTTTTTTTTTAGAGAGAGATAACCACACTCCACAAGTATGGGCGTTGTAAGAAGGCAAGAGTGGCCCCAGGGTATGGGGGTGTCAGATTTTATATGGGTGCGTAATTTCTTAGTCTAAAGAGTGGGAGGAGTATTCCAGCTCTTTTGGGGATTCTGTGGAGATTTCCATGAATTGGGCCACCACCCACTTTTTCACCTTGGAACTGTCATGGACCTATGCATATGCCATTTAGCTTGCTGTTGTGTTGCAGTGAGTGTATGAAAAAAGGAAAGTGTTAGCCCTTTCACTAACCCTCTCAGGGCCCTCCAGGCTCCTCTCTCCATGGAATTTTCTAGGCAAGAATACTGGAGTGCATAGCCATTCCCTTCTCCAGGGGATCTTCTTGACCCAGGGATCCGCACTGCAGGCAGATCCTGCATTGCAGGCAGATTCTTTACCATCTGAGCCACCAGGGAAGCCCAAAATGAGCGTATACTGAGGTTCAAAGCCTAGTAAACGTTAACTTGTCTGCCATCTTGGGATCTGTTTTGTTCCCATCAGTTTATGCTGTATACTCGGGCAATGTCATTCTTTGAAAGGTTGTGCTCTGCCCCCATTCCATCTTGTTCCCTCCATCAGTATCACATATACTTTTAGAGATTACCTAAAGTTTTCTTTGTGTGGTCAATGTATTACACACACACACACACACACACACACACACACACACACCTCCTATTCCTTATCATTTGTAAATGAGCATTCACATTTTGAATTGAAAATATTTAATCACTAAATTTGACAGGTCTGTTTATTCTATCAGTGGGTTAATTTTATGTTTTTTTGTTCAAAAAGAAAATTTCTTATCTATTCCAAGGCTTGAATACATCAGGTGCCTTTCTGATACAAACTGATGTTCTTAAAAATAGACTTTTAATAAGGATTCTGGTTTCAGTTCTATTATGTCAAGAGCTTGGAAATGGTCATTCCAATCAATAACATTTTAATTTCTTACAGTAAGGAAAACCTGAACACACTCAAAAGTAATGGCTTTTCTTAGATCCATTAAACAATTGAGAACTTAGAGCAAACTGTCACCCTGAAGTTTAGGGAGACAGGTATATCCAGGGAGTCACAGCTGAGATCAGTTTATCTAGATCAGAAGCTGCTAGAGTCATAATCTGGAGGAATACTTAAGTGATAATCACAAATTGCTAGAGGTTGAATGTGGACTATCTTAATCGTGAGAAACTCCCAAAGGAATGAAGTCTTAGAACAATTGTGAGTTCTCCCAGTGAAGAGTCAAAATACATTACTGATTCTGGCAGAAGGAGGGGAAAAGTAAACTGTTTCAAGAATATGATGTGTTGTCTATAAGAACCACTGTAAATATTAAGAGAAAAGGATATAAAAGAGAAAGCATAGTAACATTTTTTAAAGCCTTAAATAAACAAAATGTTGTTGCAGAGATAAATGAGACAAAATCAAACAGGATAAAATAGCTATATCCAATATTATCTCTAAGCAGAAGTTTCTTATAGTTTTATTTAAATCTGCAAAACATAAAATAATGAACTTAAATTACTATGTGATCATGCCCTATATTTGCTTATCCTATAACTGCTCGGCTCCAATGGACTAGTAATTCCTACACATTTTCAGAAAAGGTAACTACTTGAAGATCATAATATAAATATCAGTTGTAACAAGTCTCAAGTGAATTAATGCTTTCCTATTCATTAGATATTTAAAATACATTCAAATAATGTGATTGTAACATAATTGTGTCATAGCAGAATAATAGTATGAAGCAGGGGTTGTATAATAATTTATTTTACCCATGTACATGACAACAGGTAAGACATCACACTTGTTCCTCTCTTCAGGCACATGGGATTTTGATTATGACCCTAAAGTCACAAAAATTATTTTCTATCTCATAACGTGTAATTCATTTATAAAATGCTAATATAATCTGTTGGGTTTTGCCACTGTTGCTAAGTTCATTCAAAAGAGTTATCAAATTATAATTAAATGAACCGGGATCTGCTTGCCCTGTGTAAATATTGTAATTGGTTCATAAATATGTAAAGACATTTGTGTTGTCCCAAGTAATGTTGAAATAAGTATTGCTGTCTCCATGGCCATCTTATACATAAAATATTTTATCTCCCAAGAATATAGTTTGAAAAGAAATTAAATGNTTCATTCAAAAGAGTTATCAAATTATACTTAAATGAACCGGGATCTGCTTGCCCTGTGTAAATATTGTAATTGGTTCATAAATATGTAAAGACATTTGTGTTGTCCCAGGTAATGTTGTAATAAGTATTGCTGTCTCCATGGCCATCTTATACATAAAATATTTTATCTCCCAAGAATATAGTTTGAAAAGAAATTAAATATTCAAGTAGAACTTTCCTAAAAAGTAAAGATTAGGAAAATACTAGAATTATGTTTCATATATGGATGAAAATTGCCAAAGACTTTGATGAATTATTCTATAGGACTGTTCTCCTTTACCATCATAGTTAATGAGAGGTGCTGCCAGACTTCCCACTCCTATGAAATGGCTACAACCCTACACCATTAGAAATATCCAAGGAACATGACAAGTTGTACCAACTCTGTCAATTCCATTTCTTTACAATTAAACATTTATCTTCACAGAGAGAGTTGATTGGTCTTTAGAGACATATAATGCACATTTTTCATCTTAGGAGTAGACTACATAAGACCTCACATTGACTATAAAATTGTTCACTTTTTACCCTTTCTCTTTTTTTATCATGATTTTTACCAAGTTTATTGCTAAAATGTTGCATTGTCATCATTTGTCTTTTCATTTCTATGTGTTCTAAATGTTCTTTAATGAGCAGATTAACTTTCAGTTTTAAAAGATTCAAGAATAGAAGGTTTTATTTTTTGCCATTTATTTGCTTCCCTGCTAGGGCTAGCTCAGTTGGTAAAGAATCTGCAGGGAATGCAGGAGATCTGGATTTGATTCCTGGGTTGGGAAGATCCTCCGGAGAAGGGAAAGTCTACCCACTCCAGTATTCTGGCCTGGAGAATTCATGAACTGTAATCTCCATGGGGTCGCAAAGGGTCAGACACTACTGAGCAACTTTCACTTTCATTTTCTGTTCTCTTGGTTTAGATTTAAGAGAACAATGTGACAGAGGGCTGTATATTTTCTTCTTTATTGGAATCACTAAAGATTTTACCATAATAGTTAACCCCTTTAAAAACTGTTAAAGCCATTTTACTTTCAGCAAGCCTGTTCATTCATGACTCTTCTATTTTTATTTAATATTTCATTCAGTTCATTTCAGTGGCTCAGTCGTGTTTGACTCTTTGTGACACCATGAATTGCAGCACGCCAGGCCTCCCTGTCCATCACCATCTCCCGAGTTCACTCAGATTCACGTCCATCGAGTCAGTGATGCCATTCAGCCATCTCATCCTCTGTCGTCCCCTTCTCCTCCTGCCCCCATCCCTCCCAGCATCAGAGTCTTTTCCAATGAGTCAATTCTTCGCATGAGGTGGCCAAAGTACTGGAGTTTCAGCTTTAGCATCATTCCTACCAAAGAAATCCCAGGGTTGATCTCCTTCAGAATGGACTGGTTGGATCTCCTTGCAGTCCAAGGGACTCTCAAGAGTCTTCTCCAGCACCACAGTTCAAAAGCATCAATTCTGCAGTGCTCAGCCTTCTTCACAGTCCAACTGTCACATCCATACATGACCAGAGGAAAACCTATAGCCTTGACTAGACGGACCTTAGTCAGCAAAGTAATGTCTCTGCTTTTGAATATGCTATCTAGGTTGGTCATAACTTTTCTTCCAAGGAGTCAGTGTCTTTTAGTTGCATGGCTGCAATCACCATCTGCAGTGATTTTGGAGCCCCAAAAAACATTGAACTGGACATAGCCCAACAGAATAGTACTTCTGCTGATTTATTTATTCTGTTGATAAGTGATTTCAAAAAATAATGAATTGTGTCCTCATTAAATTGTTTGACTAAGAGTATAAAGTAAAAAGGGAGTGAACAAATAAATATGTTAAATGCAGTCATTAACTAGATGAGGTAACAGGCACTTTGTTTGGGGACTGAATAATGTTCCTTTAGGATCATATCTTGGCAATTTAGAATAAGCACATTTCACCAGGAAACGTCTGGCATTAATATAGCATCTATAAAATATTCATTCATTTGCAGATTTCATTTATGTCAAATCTTGTTAGAACAGTTAATTTTACATGAAAGTTATTCTCAAAGGAAGCTCTTAACAATTGGATATTAGCATTTTTGAATGAGTCAGCATTTTTCATGTAACAAGATTCCTGTCTTGTTATATTTGCATAATTTAATCATTGCACAGTACGGCATAGATCTAAGAATGCCATTTTCTTGGGTTAAATATCAAAATTATGTGTATTGTAAGGTAGTCAATTATAAGAGCATATATTTTATTAGAAAATTAACAGGAATGGAATATGGCCTTAATTCATTGTTTTGTACTCAAAATGTTAAATCATTCATAGGAAGTAAGAATTTTGTCATCTGGACATATAGGTGAATAACTGCTGCTGCTGCTAAGTCGCTTCTGTCATGTCCAACTCTGTGCGACCCCATAGATGGCAGCCCACCAGGCTCCTCTGTTCATCCTTGCTAGGATTCTCCAGGCAAGAATACTGGAGTGAGTTGCCATTTACTTCTCCAAGGTGAATAGCATGTATTCTTAATACTTCATTAACTGTAGTTACATTTTATAGACAGTTATTGTAGATTGTGTGGGGTGTGCTGTGCAATGCTAAATCGCTTCAGTTGTGTCTGACCCTTTGTGACCGTATGAACTGTAGCCCACCAGGTTCTTCTGTCCATGGGATTTTCCAGACAAGAGTATTGGAATGGATTGCTATGCCCACCTCCAGAAGATCTCCCCAACCCAGGGATCGAACCCACATCTCATGCATTGCAAGCGGATTCTTTCCCGCTAAGCCACTGGAATGTCCCTATTGTAAATTAATGTAATAATTTGCTGCACAAGATTATTTTGCCATTGAATTTAAATTTATATCCAACAGAAATAGAAGTGTTTCTCTTAGTTAAAAAATATGTTACATTTACCACCTATTAAAAACCTTGAGATTTTCTTTGGTTTCTTTATTTAAAAGAAAAAAAAAAGATAATGTTGCTAGTAACTAGGTTAATACTCAAGATTTTTAGCAAATGGCACTCTGAGTCTTACTAGCTCCTCTTCCATTACTAGCTCCAAACATAAGCCTCTTCTCAGATGCTTGTTTGATATTAGAGTGGGAGTTTGGTCCTGAGAAAGATAACCTTACCCTTTCCAGCAGCTTAACTGAACTTTAGCCAGACTTCTTGCCTCTAGACCCTGCCCTTTCTCTCACCAGGGCTCTTCTGAAAGACAGCCTAAGCATACAGAGTATTTACTTAGAGTATTTACTTAGAGTATTTACTTAGAGTATTTACTTAGAAAACGTGTAATTATAAATCTCCTCTCTCTATATATATATTTGTTTAAATATATAACTAAATCATTTTAAAAGTTTCTTCTCAGCTTTAAAACCCAGGACCTGGGACCTTCTCAACAACCTGTTATTCAGTCTTTTGAAGTGAATCATCAAAGATATTGTCTGTATCTCCTATCTTTGGGGCCTCCCACATGGTGCTAATGGTAAAGAACCCACCTGCCACTGTAGGGGATATAAGAGATTTGGGTTCCATGCCTGGGTCAAGAAGATCACCAGGAGAAAGGCACAGCAACTCACTCCAGTATTCTTTCCTGGGGAATCCCATGAGCAGGGGAGCCTGGGGGGCTATAGTCCATAGGGTTGCAAAGGGTCAGACACAAATGAAGTAATTTAGCATGCATCTCCTATCCTTAATGAGGATTTCCACTTAGGTGGGCACCTTTCTCCAACTTGTAAAACTACATCCTTTCAAACGGAGGTGAGAAAGTTTACTTTTCCATTTGGGTAAAGCCAATGAAAGAGCAGATGGCTTAGCGGCTCCACCCCAGCTTTTATAACCTCTTCTACCTTTTGTCTCAGTGAAGTTGAGTTCAGACTGTGTTGTGGTTTCTGTCCGTATTGAGTAACTTCTTCCTAATTATCTCTGGTATGATTCTTGTTTTGACCGTCACAAATAACTGATTTCCTTGGAAACACACGTGACAAGACTTGCAGATTGGATGTGCCAAGGCACTCTCATCCCTGAGTACTGGAGGGCACAGTAATTAGAGAAGAATGAAGTTTCCTGCAAGGGACTTCAGCCACAGACTGGAGGCCTTTTTACTCAGTGGGCTCACGGTGGGGAGAGACTGATTGATTTCCTTTCTCCACTTTCAGAACTGAAGATACTTAGGAAGTGAAAGGAAGTCACTCAGTTGTGTCCAATACTTAGAATGAATAATAATAAAGACCTAAGTTGTGATATATAAATGAATACGGAAATGATTAAACAAACCTACAAGTAAATAGCTAACCTCTCGCAGAGCTCTGCATCACAGAAGAGGGGCAGTAGACAGGGAGAGAAGCCACATAATCCGTAAAGTAGAGCTGCAGCAGGGAAGCAGATGGCAACATGATTTTTTAGGAAAGCAATTTAATGAGTAAATTGAAGCTACCTTTAAGTATTGAGTATCTTTAAATGTATTCTTGAGGGTTTTTTAAAAAAATACTCTTATTTATTTTTGGCTGTGCTGGGGCTTCACTGCTGTGTGGGCTTTTCTTAGTTGCAGCAAGTGGGGGCCCCTCTCTAGCTGCGGTGCTCAGGCTTCTGATAGAAGTGGCTTCTCTTGTTGCAGAGCATGAGCTCTAGGCCACCAGGGCTTCCGCAGGTGCCAGTCCCAGGCTCTAGAGCACAGGCTCAATAGATGCGGTGCACATGCTTAGTTGCCCCATAGCATGTGAGATCTTCCCGGATCAGGGATCAAACCCATGTCTCCTGCATTGGCAGGCAGATTCTTTAACACAGAAACACCAGGGAAGCCCTTATTCTTGAGTTTTAAGAGTTGTGTGTGTGGTTTTTTTTTTTTAATATACATATATATGTGTGTGTGTGTATTGGATAACAGTCCTTTTCAGACGTGTCTTTTCATATATTTTCTTCCAGTCTATGACTTGTCTTATTCTGTGACGTTGCCTCTCACAAAGTAGAAATTTTTACTTTTAATTAAATCTACTTTATCAGTCATTTTTTTCATTGATCAGACCTTTGGTATTATATCTAAAAAAGGCATATCATATCCAAAGTGGTCTAGTTTTTCTCCTATGTTTTCTTCTAGGATTTTTTTTATAGTTTTGCACTTTACATTGAGCTCTTTGATCCCTTTTGAATGAATTCTGAGGAAGTGTATCTAACATTCATTTTTTTTTTCTCCCTGTATGTAAATGTCTAGTTGTTCCAGCACCATTTGTTGAAAAGACTGTCTTTGCTCTATTGCAGGGGTCCCCAACCCGAAGGCCATGGACCAGTACCAGTCCATGGCCCATTAGGAACTGGGGCCACACAGCGGGGGTGAGTGGTGGTGAGCTAGGGCATGAAGTACTATCTATATTTATAGCTGTTCCTCATCACTGGCATTACTATCTGAGCTCCATCCCCTGTCAGATGAGCAGAGGCATTCGATTTTCATAGAAGCGAGAAAACAATTGTGCCTGAATTATCCCCAAGCCATTCTCTTCCTCCACCCCATCCATGAAAAAATTGTCTTCCAAGAAATTAGTGTCTAAAAGATTGGAGACTGTTGCTCTATTGTATTGCTTTGCTCCTTTGTCAAAGGTTAGTTGACTGATATTTATAGTGGAGTATTTATGGGCTCTCTATTCTGTTGCATTAGTCTATTAAATATTTTTTTGCCAATACTGCACTATCTCTTTTCATTTTTATTTATTTTTAATTGGAGGATAATTGCTTTATGGTGTTGTGTTGGTTTCTGCCACACAGCATGAATCAGCCATAAGTGTACATATGCCCCCTCCCTCTTGAGCTTACTGCCCACCCTCAACCCATTCCACCCCTCTAGACTGTCACAGAGCACTAGGTTGAATTTCCTGACTACACTGTATTGATTACTGCAGCTTCATAGTAAACCTAGAAATTGGGGGTTTCTGTTCTCCAACTTTGTTCTTCTCCTTCAATATTGACTGTTCAGGGCCTTTCATCATGCCATATAAACATTAGAACCAGTTTGCTGATACCATAACATACTTGCTGGGATTTTGATTGGGTCTGCATATAATTTAGAGTTGGGAAGAACTAACATTTTGACAACACTGAGTCTTCTTATGCATGAACATAGAATCTCTATTTATTTAGCTCTTTACTTTCATTCATCAGAGTTTTGTAGTTTTATTCTTGAAAATTATTATATTTTGATAGATATATACATAAGTAATTCAGTTTTGGTGTGCTGTCTAAATGGTTTTGTGTTTTTAACTTCAAATTTCCTCTTCATTGTTGGTAGAAGAGAAATTGACTTTTTCATATTAATTAATTGATTTTAATATTAAATTAATTGACTTTTGCATATTAATTAACTGCACAGAAGAATATATTTAAAAGATCTTAATGACCCAGATAACCATGATGGTGTGATCACTCACCTAGAGCCAGACATCTTGGAGTGGGAAGTCAAGTAAACCTTAGGAAGCATCACTATGAACAAAGGTAGTGGAGGTAAAGGAATTCCAGTTGAACTATTTAAAATCCTAAAAGATGATGCTGTGAAAGTGCTCCACTCAATATGCCAGCAAATTTGGAAAACTCAGCAGTGGCCACAGGACTGGAAAAGGGCAGTTTTCACTCCAATCCCAAAGAAAAGCAATACCAAAGAATTTTCAAACTACCACACAATTTCACTCATCTCACACACTAGCAAAGTAATACAAGAGAGGCTTCAACAGTATGCAAACTGAGAACTTCCAGATGTTCAAGCTGGATTTAGAAAAGACACGGGAAGCAGAGTTCAAATTGCCAACATCCATTGGATCACAGAAAAAGAAGTTCCGGAAAAAATCATCCTTCTGCTTTATTGACTAAGCCAAAGCCTTTGACTGTGTGTATCACAACAAACTGTGGAAAATTCTTCAGGAGATAGGAATACCAGACCACCTTACCTGCCTCCTGAGAAATCTGTATGCAGGTCAAGAAGCAACAGTTAAAACTGAACATGCAACTCTGGACTGGTTGCAAATTGGGAAATGAGTACACCAAGGGTGTATATTGTCACCCTGTTTATTTAACTTATATGCAGAATACATCATACAAAATGCCAGATTGGATGAAGCACAAGCTGGTATCAAGATTGCCAGGATAAATACCAACAACCTCATATACGCAGGTGACACCTCCTTAATAGCAAAAAAAGAAAAAGAACTAAAGAGCCTCTTGATAAAGGTGAAAGAGGAGAGTGAAAAAGCTGGATTAAAACTCAACATTCAGAACACTATGATCATGGCATCCAGCCCTATCACTTCATGGGAAATAGATGGGTAAACAATGGAAACAGTGACAAGCTTTATTTTTCTGGGCTCTAAAATCACTGAAGATGGGGACTGCAGCAATGAAATTAAAAAAAAAAACGTTGCTCCTTGGAAGAAAACCTATGACCAACCTATATAGCGTATTAAGAAGTAGAGACATTACTTAGCCGACAAAGGTCCATCTAGTCAAAGCTATGGTTTTTCTAGTAGTCAAGTATGGATGAGAGAGTTGGACCGCAAAGAAAGCTGAGCACCAAAGAATTGATGCTTTTGAACCGTGGTGTTGGAAAAGACTCTTGAAAGTCCCTTGGACTGCATGGAGATAAAACCACTCAATCCTAAAGGAAAAAAGTCCTGAATATTCATTTGTAGGATTGATGCTGAAGCTCCAATTATTTGGCCACCTGATGTGAAGAACTGACTCACTGAGGATCCTGATGCTGGGAAAGATTGAAGACAGAAGCAGACAGCAGAGGAATAGATGGTTTGATAGCATCAACGACTTGATGGACATGAGTTTGAGCAAGCTCTGGGAGGTGCAGAGCTTGCATGCTGCAGTCCATGGGATCACAAGGAGTTGGACACGATTGAGAAACTGAACTGAAGTAATATTAATTTAAAATTTTGAAACCTTGCATTAACCATTTCTTAGTTCTAGGAGTACTTTTGTCTCTTATTTCATAATATGGTCATGTTACCTGCGAAAAAGACAATTTTATATCTTCTTTCCCAACCTGTGTATCTTTTACTGCCTTTTCTTTCCATATAGCATTAACAAAGAGTTTCAGTATGACATTAAAAAGATGAGAAGTTAGCCTGGCTGAAAACTTTAATTTGATCTTGTGAGACCCTCAGCACACAACCAAACTCAGCCAACTCAAACTGTCTATCTAACAGAATAATAAATAATGAATGCATAATGAAACTATAACTGGATATGTTTTTAAGTTGATTGTGATAATTTGTTATGTACCAAAGAAAACTGATACACTTATAATGAATCAGCTCTTATTAAAAATGGAAGCATCATATGGTTAATCAAGTAGATTTGCCTGTTGACCCCAAAGTATAAAAACTGAGCAAGACAATAAAGTATTTCATATATTATCCTGAGATATTCTTTATGAATATCCTTAATTCACTCAGTTGAATTATGATGTTGCTTTTTTATGGTTAACTACTAATTTAAAATATTTCCAAAATGTCATGATGAACAATTTAAGTTTTTAGTATCAGTTGGCTACAGTACTGCAGAATATTTTTAAATGTAGGAAAAATTCTTGTAAGCATTGAGATAAATAAAATACCAGTATTGTCATTGCTCTGTCCACAAAGTCATCGTAGGTCTTGTCTTGAAACCTAGGATGAAACTGCTAATTTATTGTTGTTTAGTCACTAAGTTGTGTCTGGCTCTTTTGCGACCCTATGGACTGTGTAGCTTGCCAGGTTTCTCTGCTCATAGTTTTCCAGGCAAGAGTACTGGAGCAGGTTGCCATTTCTTTCTCCAAGAGATGTTCCCAACCCAGGGATCAAACCTGCATCTCCTGCATTGCCAGACAGGTTCTTTAACACTGTGCCACCAGGGAAGCCAAAACTGATCATTAAAACTGGGTAAAAGAGGGCAGTGATTCAAGAGATGTGAAAAATGTGAAGTTTTCTACACTTTCTTGTTCAATTTATTTATAACTCTCTAACAGAATAGTCACTAAAACTAATGGCAAGATAAGCTGAAGGGAGAGCTGAACTAGTGCCTTACAGTCAAAGTTCATTTTTCCTGTTAAAAGCAAAACCTGCTGCACTATGGAGAGCTGGATCCCACAGGTTCATGGTTCTGGGGATTTTTTTAAAAAATAGCTATTCTAAATTTATGCTCCATTGATTCAGTGACGATAATATAAAGGTGTTTCTTTGATATTTTGATATTCTTAATATGCACTCTGATAACTGGTTTGTCAGCTTAATAGGCTTCATTATCCTAGTTTTTTTCACAAGTATAAACAAAGTGAGTGAGTGGATAAAAATGCATTGTAAAGTAGGTGGTTAAAACATAGTCTTGATATAATGAAAGATTTCATATGCACAAGAACTAGACATTTAAGGAGATAATTTTAAGAAATAAAAATATTACTTCTCATACAAATTATTTGATTTGAAAGCAAATAATTAAAACCAAGGCATGTATACCCATTTTATGGCTGCCATTCTTTCTTGACAATCGGACTGGATTTTCAATCCCAAGTGTTATCCACTTTTGTAGAGAAGATAGATGGAGAAAACCCCTTTGAAATGATCAGTTTTCTTTGCTTCCTCAATAGTATTTGTTGATTACATATTCCATCAGTCATTCACTGCTCTATGAAATGTTTCATTGTCCAGTTAAAAAAACAGCTTTTGTTTCTAAAATTTAATTTCTGGAAAATACTCTCAAGGTTTGGCCTCCCTATAGCCGATAAGAGCTGAGGAGACAGCACAAGTGCAGTCTTTTTTTCCCAAGTGGGTTTCAGTACAATTTAATTTCATCATTCCCTATAGGCTTGTTCATTTATCTTGTTGATTAGTGCAGCTGACACTTCCATTCTGGAATATCTGTTATGGTTTACTATATCTTCAGGATTCATTCCAGTTGGTATGAAATCTACTTCATCAAGACAATGGATTATAAATAAAACAGTGTTACGAGAAATTTAAAATAGTCTGAGCCCAATGTTAGGTTAAAGCAAAAAGATTACATTCCCAAAGCTATAAAGTATAGTTGTAGAAGTTTTCAGTAACTATCTGTTAAGATAATCTTAAGTTCTTTTACTGTAGCCTTTTAAATAAAATTCTAGCTGCCAACATAAATGGGAAAATACAAAAAAGAAAAGAGTTAATTGGTTTTTTTCCTAAAGCATGTACATATTTTCCATCCATAGGGAACACAAAGAAAACTCCCAGAGACACCAATTCAAGAGCAGAACCAGCAGCAAGTAGAAAGAATGTGAGCCAACAAACCTGAAACTAAAATTGACTTATGTCTAAAAATCCTAAATATCAAGTAGTATCAAAAATGATATTATACGTTGCATTTATTTTACTCTCTAAAGTAAAAATAAAATAGTTTTCTGACGTGAGCAACTTTCTGATAAAGAGAACAGAGTATATTTGAAGGAATTTTCTTGTCGCTAGATATTTTTCATTACATTTTTTTATTAAGAGGTAGATGCATGAAAACTTACTGAATACCCAGCATCCAAAGAGGGAAGCAGGGAGCAGATCTTTAATAATGTATTCTTCTAATCCTCTTCCCTGGTGGCTCAGAGGTTAAAGCGTCTGCCTCCAATGCGGGAGACCTGGGTTCGATCCCTGGGTCAGGAAGATCCCCTGGAGAAGGAAATGGCAATCCACTCCAGTATTCTTGCCTGGAGAATCCCACGGACGGAGAAGCCTAGTAGGTTACAGTCCACGGGGTCACAAAGAGTCGGACACGACTGAGCTACTTCACCTTCACCTTCACCTTCTAATCCTCTATCATGAAAGATTTTGGTTACCTTTCTAGCATTAAAAAAAAAAAAAAAAAGAATGTACCAAATGGAGTCTTGAATTTTCCCTCTGTAAACAGTGAATGTTATGTCTATTTTGTCACAATAGAAACAATTTAATTCATATGCCTTGAGGGAAAACACATTTTTCCCAAGCTCAATAAGAAAAAAAACTCACAAATATACCTACAGGACTCTCTTGGTATTGAAATCTGCGCTGTTTAAGACTTTTCCCCCAGTGGTCACATGTGAATATTGAGGTTTAATATGAGACTACTGCAGCTATGCAGTACTGCAAGCACAGTGGGCCAACCTCCAGAAAGACCATAGGAAGCTGACAGTTTTCATGAGTTGACAGCCAATTTTCATAGCCTCAAGACAGAATATTCCTGATGGAAGATTGGTATTGGTTGATTGGTTGGGGGCTACAGAAAGTTCATGAGAGTGGGCATCTTTGCCTAATTTGGAGTCAGGAAGCTTACTAGTGATGATCAGGGGCTTTTGGAATGGTTACAAAGGGTCTCAATGAACTTTGGAGGTATCCTCGGCTCCGGGCTCCACTTCTGTGGCCTTGGTACAAGGTCTCGTACCTGTGACCCTGGGGCAGGACTCAGTGTCTACCCTCTTAATTATACAACTGGAATATGTCATAGGTTGACTAATGGAAAAAAGTAGTTCAATAAGAATTATAAAAAATGAAACTTATAAGCACAATTTTAATAATTTATTTAAACTTACAACATAAGCTTATACTCA
This sequence comes from Oreotragus oreotragus, assembly GCA_006410675.1. Classification (NCBI taxonomy): domain Eukaryota; kingdom Metazoa; phylum Chordata; class Mammalia; order Artiodactyla; family Bovidae; genus Oreotragus; species Oreotragus oreotragus. The sequence continues at coordinate 36,781 of SJYX01012126.1, forward strand.
TCCATTGATTGGTTATTAGTTGTAGGAGCAAGGCCTATTTCACCATGATGTATTTTCTACCATTACTAACTTCATCTTCCCTGGTGGCTCAGAGGTTAAAGCGTCTGCCTCCAATGTGGGAGACCTGGGTTCGATCCCTGGGTCAGGAAGATCCCCTGGAGAAGGAAATGGCAATCCACTCCAGTATTCTTGCCTGGAGGATCCCATGGACGGAGAAGCCTAGTAGGTTACAGTCCACGGGGTCGCAAAGAGTCGGACACGACTGAGCTACTTCACCTTCACCTTCACCTTCTAATCCTCTATCATGAAAGATTTTGGTTACCTTTCTAGCATTAAAAAAAAAAAAAAAGAATGTACCAAATGAAGTCTTGAATTTTCCCTCTGTAAACAGTGAATGTTATGTCTATTTTGTCACAATAGAAACAATTTAATTCATATGCCTTGAGGGAAAACACATTTTTCCCAAGCTCAATAAGAAAAAAAACTCACAAATATACCTACAGGACTCTCTTGGTATTGAAATCTGCGCTGTTTAAGACTTTTCCCCCAGTGGTCACATGTGAATATTGAGGTTTAATATGAGACTACTGCAGCTATGCAGTACTGCAAGCACAGTGGGCCAACCTCCAGAAAGACCATAGGAAGCTGACAGTTTTCATGAGTTGACAGCCAATTTTCATAGCCTCAAGACAGAATATTCCTGATGGAAGATTGGTATTGTTTGATTGGTTGGGGGCTACAGAAAGTTCAAGAGAGTGGGCATCTTTGCCTAATTTGGAGTCAGGAAGCTTATTAGTGATGATCAGGGGCTTTTGGAATGGTTACAAAGGGTCTCAATGAACTTTGGAGGTGTCCTCGGCTCCGGGCTCCACTTCTGTGGCCTTGGTACAAGGTCTCGTACCTGTGACCCTGGGGCAGGACTCAATGTCTACCCTCTTAATTATACAACTGGAATATGTCATAGGTTGACTAATGGAAAAAAGTAGTTCAATAAGAATTATAAAAAATGAAACTTATAAGCACAATTTTAATAATTTATTTAAACTTACAACATAAGCTTATACTCATCCATTGATTGGTTATTAGTTGTAGGAGCAAGGCCTATTCACCATGATGTATTTTCTACCATTACTAACTTCAGTTTCTTTAAAATAATGTGACAGATTTTTTTTTTTTTTAGTGAATCTAAGAGCAGGATCTTAAGGTATTTTTATGTTTTTTTCCTCAGGCTTTCACTGTTTTCTCATCCATACCTGATTCAACTTTTAAAACTCAAACATTTCCAAAGCATTCAGCCTTTTTTCTACTTTTCTATATCAGATAACCTAAGTTTTAATTAAGTACACAACTGTACATGTAAAAGTGGCAAAGATATTTTGGGGACCCACCTGACTGACTCTTGATGTGTGTACAACCCAGTACTGTGAGAGTTGAATCCAGCCACAGCACTGAGCAGGAACAGGCTGGGTCTACTGGCATCAGTAGGAGAAGGCAATGGCACCCCATTCCAGTACTCTTGCCTGGAAAATCCCATGGGTGGAGAAGCCTGGTTGGCTGTAGTCCATGGAGTCGCTAAGAGTCAGACACGACTGAACGACTTCACTTTCACTTTTCACTTTCATGCATTGGAGAAGGAAATGGCAACCCACTCCAGTGCTCTTGCCTGGAGAATCTCAGGGACGGGGGAGCCTGGTGGGCTGCCGTCCATGGGGTCGCACAGAGTCGGACACGACTGAAGTGACTTAGCAGCAGCAGCAACTGGCATCAGTGCTCTACAGAATGCAGACAAAGAGATGGATAAGTGGAAACTGGCTAAGGGAATTTCTTCTGCCCTAAAAGAAATGACAGGCATTGGCATTTGATCTACAGAAAATAAGGGAACAATTCTGAAGCGGGAATGATTGGATGAGGCACTCTGTGTGTGTGTGTGTGTGTGTGTGTGTGCATGCTTCAGTCATGTCTGACTCTCTGAGACTCCTTGGACCATAGCCCGACAGGCTCCTCTGTCCATGTGATTTTCCAGGCAAGAATACTGGAGTGGGCTGCCATGCCCTCCGCCAGGGAATCTTCTTGACCCAGGGATCAAACCTGCATCTCTTTTGTCTCCTGCATTGATAGGCGGGTTCTTTATCACTGGTGACACCTAGGAAGCCCTATGTATTTTTAGGTTGGTGCAAACATAACTGTGGCTTCAGATCAGCAATTTTAAATCATTATAACTAGACTCAAACATATCTTTATTAATCAAGATAGTAACCTTTACAATCAACACATTTTTGCCAATGAGGAATAAGTTATTTATTCTCATAGCATAAAAATCCATGCTTTCGGATTTGATGCACTCTTGGAAAGCATTTTTGGCCTCCTGCTGGTTGTGAAAGTGTTTTCCCTGCAAACAGTTGTTGAGATACTTGAAGAAGTGGTGGTCTGTTAGCCAGAGATCAGGGGAATATGGCAGATGAGGCAAATTCATCGATCAATTCATTCAACTTTTGAAGTGTTGGTTGTATGACATGTATCCATGCATTGCTATGGATAATTGGGCCTTTCTGTTGACCAATATCAGCTACAGGCATTGCAGTTTTTGGTGCATCTCATCAAGTTTCTGAGCACACTTCTCAGATGTAATGGCTTCAGTGGCATTCAGAAAGCTGTAGTGAATCAGACCAGCAAAAAACAATCAGTGACCACGACTTTTTTTGGGTGCAAGTTTGCCTTTGGGCAGTGTTTTGGAGCTTCTTCTCAGTCCAGCCACTGAGTTGGTCATCACTAGTTGTATAAAATCCACTTTTCATCACGTCACAATCTGATCTAGAAATGGTTCATTATTGTTGCATAGATTAGATGACACTTCAAAACAGTTTATTTACATTCAGTTCATGAGGCACCTACTTATCAAACTTTTTCACCTTTTCAACTTGCTTCAAATGTGAAATGACCTTTGAATAGTCAATGTTGGGTTCTTCAGCAACTTACCATGTGGTTGTAAGTGGATCAGCTTCAATGATCCTTTCAATGGGCCACTATCAACTTCCAATGGACAGTTATTGTGCTCCCCAACTTCATCCTTTGCAAAACTTCTTGAACCACTGCTGCACTGTGTGTTTGTTAGCAGTCCTGAGCCAAACACAGTTGTTGATGTTGCACATTGTCTCTACCACTTTATGACCTATCTTGGACTTGAATGAGAAAATTGTTTGGATTTCCTTTTTGTCTAACATCATGTCCATAGTCTAAAATAAATATAAAATAAGCAGCAAATGATATCATTTGCAAAAAGAAAGAACATTAAATGAGAAAGTGAAAGTGAAGTCACTCAGTCGTGTCCAACTCTCTGTGACCCCATTTACTGTAGCCTGCCAGGTTCCTCCATCCATGGGATTTTCCAGGCAAGAATGAGAAACATGAATTAAAATGATGTATAACATAATCATATTTATTTAAGAATGTATTCCAATAGCAAAGGACTAAGTTAAACAATGCAAAGACACAGTTTTGCACCAAACTAAGTTATCTAGTACTGCAAAACAAGTTACTCTATGCTCAGCAAGTTGAAACAACACATGTTCATTCCCTAACAGTTTCTCTTTGTTGTTGTTTGTGATTTTAGTACCATTTTTGGGGGGGTGTTGTACAGCATGTTGATACATTTAAATATCACAATATGATTGTCACTGTATGCTTGGCTAACACCTGTTTGATATTTCCTTAATCAGTTTATTTAACTATAAGCAAAAACAATTCGCTCACTTATATTTTAATAAATATAAGTTTAGGCTAAAAATGTGAAGCAGTACAAAATTATGTTTGTATTAACTCAATATTATTATTCTGGTAGGACTACATTTGACTTTAATGGCGGCATTGTATACAAATGTATTATTGCTGATTTTCTGTGTGCCTGTCAGATGCCTACTTTGTTGCCAGAAATACACAGGAAACAAATCACTTATCCACTTTGTGTCAATGGATTCATTTAGTATAATCAATACATTAATACTTTATACGCTAAAGCTATAAAGGTAAAATTGTCATGTGGTAATTTGGATACTTTATTCAGACAGCATGAATTACAGAGATACCTATGAAAATCATCTTGTTGCCAGAAATACACAGGAAACAAATCACTTATCCACTTTGTGTCATTGGATTCATTTAGTATAATCAATACATTAATACTTTATACTCTAAGGCTATAAAGGTAAAATTGTCATGTGGTAATTTGGATACTTTATTCAAACAGCATGAATTACAGAGATACCTATGAAAATCATCAATGGTAGATACATTGAAAATAATACAAATTTTAACAAAATTATTTCCATGATTAAATCATAAGCATAAATACATTTGAAACTTCAAAATGAAGACATACTACTTACTGATGCTCTGTTAAGCAGAGATACAGATGACATTATGGAGATTAGAACTTTAAAGGAAAATATAGATGAAAAAGGGGTCTGTAACAAATGTCATAGTATGAAAATCACAAATTGCTGTGACAGAGCCCAACACAAAGTTGTTTTTTGTGTAAGCTCTCTTGAAAATAATAGTGTGGGCAATATTAATATTTTCAGCAAAATGTATGAGATCTTCAATTAAGCATGAAACATTTATTTGTAGAACATAAGCTTTTCTGAAAATACTGAGTATTAACTGAGTCAAAAATTGAAAATTAAAAGTTTTCTTTAACATTACATGAGTCATGTATTGTACACTGAGCCATTAATACCTTGTGTATGTTTTGTTTTATATGACTTCAATTCACTGCCCCAATAATCAAATTCATTTTATGAATATTTTAGAATCATCTTAATCTGCTGACAAATAATTTCAAGTAGATATGAAGAAGTTCCCTTCTGTAATTTTAAATAAAGTCTTCTAGTTATATTATCAAAAATCAGGTCTATTTGCACTTTTAAAATAGAGATAATTATTGATAATTATATAAGATTCCACAGTATGATGCAAAATGAAAATAGTGTGACCTTATGAAAAGTACCATGCAGTTATTTAAAGTGTCCAATATTTACTTGTAAATACTAGTAATTAACTAACACAATTTGTTATTTCTAGTGATGATGTTGATGTGACCCTTGTAGAATCCTCACTGAAGCTTTTGCTTCAAAAAGCCTCATTGAGCACTGCTATCTATTTTTACTAAAGAAAAATCTCTGTGATACTCTGCTGAGAAATACATGGATAAACAGATAATGTCAAATACATGGATAAATGTTAACAAAAAGAATTTAGTGTCAGAAAATAGCAGAGTTTCTTTCAATCACAGTGGCAGCTCAATTATGAAAACTCTTGATAGTTTTAGGTATAAATTGAATATTTATTTTCGGTAGACTTTTTCACTAGTCAGCTTTCCTTCCTGCTACCTCCACCTCAGATTGTAGTTGTTAGGGATTTGTTGCAATTTGTTTTTCTAGTTAGAACACTGGAATTAGTAACAGAATATTAAAACTACATTAAACAGGATAGTAAGTTTCATTTACTCTTTGCATATTTTCATCTTGCACAATACACCAGAGTTTTGTTTTATAACGCAATTCTTACTGAGCAGACACAATAGCTACGAAGGAAGCAGGACTAAGAATTTACAGTTGAAATACATTGTTGTAATAATGTTTGCTGAATGTTATTGAAATAGGAAATAATCTTAGAACATGGAATACGTGTTTTCCTTGGGAGGGAAGAAATTGAAGGATTTTTATGGTATAGCAACATGTAGAATTATGTCTTATTGAGAGATGGGTTTTCTTTTTGTGTACAAAGTAATATTTCATTTATAAGTTAAAGATTCAGTGATACTACAGAAACATGGAAATGACCAGAATTATTCCAGAGTATTTCACTTTACCCTTTCTTAAAAAAAAAAAAAAAAAAAAAAAACT